>UYRT01000235.1:0-10996 GCA_900617915.1 Gongylonema pulchrum
AAGCTGGGAGGCTGAAACTTTCAGGGAATGTTCCCAACTCATCTACAACTTAAATTTATCAAATTCAGCCCCCCGTTATGCGTGATTGCACGTACGGCCCTGTGGAATTTTCTGGCTGCAATTTGGGAAACTCCGGAACTGAGAAAGCTGGGAACCTGGGATTTCAAGGGAATGTTCCCTGTCCCACTATAGCATGGATAATTAGCTTCCCGAAATTCGAGGACCAGTATGTACGAGAGTTTTCTGGCTAGCGGAATTTCAGGTGATCTTATTACAGCATTAAACACTGCAAAAATGCATGATCGCACGGGCCCGCCGGTGCGAGTCGCCAATGATTTACTATTACCACAATCATAGCACTGACGAGTGCAATTGTGGTACTGTTTTGGGCTGCATGCGACTTAGTGGACCGAACCATTCCAGCTCACTTATCATTAATTTTAGCTGACTCACTCTTTCCTCTGTATGTAGTTGTACTGTTTTTCAAGGTTTTTACCCACCACCTGTTACAGCTTTATTACTGTTTACGCATTATCACAAACTGTCCTAATGAAGTTCAGCACCATCTCCATATCTAGCAAAAGCCTTTTGGTCACAAAGTCATGACTGCACAAAGTTGTTATAAACCTTCCTTCTTTTCTAAAAATATTTTCTGGTAGAGTTTGAGTCCTTGTAAAGCCCACGGCAGTGTAATTCAAGCTGTTGCTTGGCTTAGCCCCGCACAATACTTGAGGCAACAGAACATGCTAATCTGAAAATAAATAAATTTATCTTTTGCAGCGTGCTCATATGGTTACTACTTATTTGGGTCGACGAAGTTTTGCTACAAAGTAATGTGGAGTTTAGGTTCTAAAAACACGCTTTTTTTCGTTTGTTGAAAAGAACCTTCTAAAACACTACATTATGACATTTGAAGAAACTCCCGGGACGTCTCGAGGGAAAATTTTCCGAAGGCTGCAACCATGACAAACAGATCGCGCATGCTACGAGACGTCGTTCGTCTCAAAAATATACAGCCAAACTCCCGAGACGTCCCGCGAGTTAATTTTCCATTGGGTAATTTTCCTATTTTTGGCTTTTTGTTTCCCCCTGACAATTTAACGACCCGCCTGCATTGCAGTACCAACCGCGGAAGTTTTTATATCAATTTGGGTCAATGATTTTCAGGCTTACGTGTTCAAAGTCCCAATTAGCCAGGCTACAGCGGATAGTATGTGCTGGATTGATGGAGCAAATCTGGCCTCGATTCACAATGGGGGACAGAACAGATTTGTTAATAGTAAATTTTCCATACGACAATTTTCCTATTTCCAGCTTTTTGTTTTTCATGATAAATTTCCATCGGAATTAGAACTTATTTTTCGTGATAAATTTCTGACGAAATTAGAGCCTAAGTCTTGCTGAAAGGAACAAGCTTAGGAATGTACTTGTGATGGAATAAATTTGGAAGCAGGCCGGAAATTCCAATTGTTCCTAAGTTTTGTCTTCGAATCGTTTCCGCCGGTAATTGCTCGTTGAAGAAAACAAATATTTTTTAAGTGAAACAGTAGAATAAGAGGCAAGGGACTGGTCTAATTGCCACGTGTATGAGGACATGTTAGAATGGAGTCTGTGTGTTCATCCCTTAGCTGTAAACACATAACAAATTTTGCGTGCGGTTAGGGGCAGGAATCATCAGCACAACCTCATCCCCGTCATGTACTAAACAATCTCATGTGACTAATTTGCAAAACGGATATGCGAAGGATAGAGAAGACGGAAAAAGAACGGAGTGAATGAGAGAAGAATGAATGAAGAGGAAGTTAGCCCATAGTACAGGCAGTCATTGTGTGAAATTTTCATGAAATTACGGAATTGCTTGAAATCTGGCAGTCACTTATGCTTATACTAGAGGAATTACACCTTTGGGCTCTATGACTCGTTGATAATGCGGCAAGCGTAATTCGGGTCATTAGGTGTATAAGGTCCAAAACTGTCATAACATATGATATGTGGCGAATCAGTGGTGTTGCAATGGTCTAGCACGTCGGGTTCGAATGTGAAGACGGGTGGCTCGATTTCCTCCCGCTCACAACAATTTTCAAAACTGGGTTCCCCGGGGCAGTTTCCTTCGCTGTGCTGCATTGCCTGTTTAATATAATGCACTGTCGCTTTTTTGTTTGTTACTAATGTTTAATAGCAAGACAAAGAATTATAAATAGTAGGAATCACTACTAGTACCAGAAACTAGCCGGTGCAATAGAGCCCAATCAGTGCGTACTTTTATTAAACTTTCTAAACTTACGTATAGCATGATTATCTCACCTATTTGATTTATCTGCAATGAATTGGACCCTCGGACAAGCATCTTTCTGTCAACGTTCCTGTCACTCACAATTTTCATAATGATATTAGAAATGAATTATTTTGCAGCTCTGGCCAACAAAGAGCTACTATACAAAGAGCTACAAGGGCAGACCTCAAAGGGTTACTCCTATGGCGTATACATTGGACTGATGTCGAAAAAAAATAACATAGAGGAACGTTTTTGGACGGACGGCACGACGCTGAATTACACCGCCTTTGGAGGAAGCGGGCCGCAGGGCGGAAGTTATGAATTGAATGGATGCGTCGCTACCTTCCCGCAAGCTGAAGAAGTCTGGGATGACTGGCCATGTGGACTCAACAAAGAATTTATGACGTACGGTGCAGTTTGTAAAAAACCATGTATGCCTATTATTCGACGATAAAAAAAATTCAAAATAGCAGGAATAAAATTGTTGTGTTCAAAGTATGATTTGCTGAAAATAAAATGCTGCGGAAAAATCGGTTTCTGATTAACTGCTGACAAAATGCTGCTGCCAGATGATTCCCGCTCCTACCCCTACCTGTACCCGTTGTTCTCTGTGTTCTAAAACATGCCCATTGATACTTACAGTACTTAGATTTATTATACCGACTACTCAGATGACTCCAGAAGAGATGACGCACACACACAGAACAGGAGGTTGGTGCTAAGTGGAAGCGAGCAGCCTAGTTTCAAAGGGTCTGGCATAGCCGCACCCGGCTTTTGAGAGCAATATGACTAACAAAGGATGTTCATACTGATAGCCTGGGCCGTTCTGATGTTCTTGATTTATCGAACACATTATTTCAATGTGTTCGCTCCAGCTCATTCGTTGTCAGACGGTTTTAATGAAAGATTTCACATACATGGGCTTAAACGTGCAGTCGTAAAGAACAGCTAATCACATAATACAGTTCCAATTAGGGCATGAAAAAAGCCGCGGGAAAAATTCGTGCGTCGAGAGGAAAATTAATTAACTTATTGAGAATGTTACAGTTTGATATAGTAAGCAAAACTCGTATTATGCATTTTCATTTTGTCTCTTGAAAAATCGGCTACTGGAACAACAAAATTGTCTTAATTTCCAGAAATAGGGCATTGTTTTGGGTTTTTTTCCCCAACGATCTTTGTAGAGCTTCTAAAGATAGTTCCCGAAAGACAATTATCTTTAGCAGTAGTGAAGCACTGGCGCATACTTGCCTTCGTCATCATAGTGCAAACACAACCAGACAAATTGATGCGAACACTGGAGAGAAAAAAGACGAAGAAAGTTTGAAAGTGGCGAAGATCTACCATTTCCAAACAAATTACTCCGCTACTCTGACGTCAGAACATTCGCCTACTGACATGTATATGCATTTAAAAGTAGGCATGTATATTTACATATGCTTTTTTTAACGCATTTCTTCAAGGGCCTGCACATAGCTGAGCGCAACTTGTGGGGGAGCATCCCAAAGTAACATCACTGACAATATGACATCACCACACTGATTGTCCAGGTGGTCGTGGCATTTTATGGACCGAAACATTCCTCTTCAGTTTTATTTCCATACTTTTTTTCTGTAAATTAATTTTCCATTTATCCAACTCTTATGCATTACGAGACCAATCTTGGGCTCACGCCTGATATGTTCCAATTCAGGATTTCTTTTTCCAGCTTCACTTTCTATTTATTATGATATTATTATCACTTTTATTTATTACGATACTATTGATTTTATACTGTTTGTTACACCACTTCTATTAAAATATTTTATATTATTAATCTGCTGGTCTAATTATCATTTTTTTTTTTTTGACTAGATGCCACACATTAAATCGTAAACTAATGTTCAAACCAAAAGTGAAACGTTAAAAATTACACCACATTACACTGGATATATCCCCACAGTATGGATTATTGCTTGTAATGTGTAAATTACACAAAAAATTTGGGATATCTATCTCTGGATTTACCATAATCCACGCATATACCAAGAATATCAAGACTGCTCGGACTAACAGTGTGGGTATTCTGTGTGAATAGATGTTCACTTATATATGACCAATACTCTCAAAGCATGGATTATAGCTCTCTTATCATGGACTATTACACCCATAATTTGAAATACATCTCCAAATTTTTAGTAATTCATGCATATACTAAAATCATCATTGCACGAACTATCAGCGTAGTTATCCTATCAGATCTGAGCCGCACATGCAACCTCCAAGAGTTTTACTACGCGTGATATATGTAAAATACATGTACTGAGAGATGTGTTCAACTAAACTGCAAGACATGCCTAGGTAAAACATGCATTCACATCCCCCCTCCTTCATTCTAATCCATTCAGAATCGCATTTTAGTCGATAGACTACGAATACAAATACAAGCTGGGATTGCACAATTTACACATATTCCGAAATAAACAAAATAATGGTGATAATAATAATAATAATAATAATAATAATAATAATAATGATAGCAATAGTAATAATAATAATACAAAAGCAAAGTGATCGGACGTTGGGTGTGATGAAAAAAAAAAAAAGAAAAATGCTCCAAGATTTTTTTTCCTTGGCGTCCGGTTTTGTGGGCGATGTACGGCTGCATCAATAAAAGAAATCAATAAGTCCGATCAGTGAGATCGGTTGCGCTTAACAATCAGTGGTTCTGCATATCAAAATTAGTGATTCCTGCAAGGTGGTCGAGTGGATACTGGATGTATCAGTAGAGGAGTACTCTGTGGCCCATTTTAATGCCTTCTGCACTGACTCCAAAGTAAACAAGTGTTGATCATTTTTGTTCCAGAAGCAGCATTTTGAACGTCACTGGGACATTTTTTTCTATCTCAGTGGGTACAATGATGTGCTCATATGAGTACCACGTGTTTCATGTAAACAACAAAAATCAGCTTTTTTTCTTACATTAAAACATAAATCTGACGTAAAATGTGCGAAAAAAAGTAGGCTGGAGAGGTCTGCCTAATGTGAATTAATGGACCACGTAGCGTTATTAATTCGGGACAGCTGCAGTATATAACTGCATTCAAGCTTAAGCGACAATGGAGCATCGCTGGCTTAGGCAAACAATGCTTTTTTGATATTTATGAAGAACATAAGCCAGTAGCTATAGCATAGAAATATATGAAATTTTTGATAAAATCTTTATTCATACACCTGTGATCGCTTTTGACGATTATGCTCATTAATTTATCAACACCATATCCACCGTATTGACGAGGTCCAGTTGTACTGCTGAATAGGAATGTATACGACTTGATAGATCAAAACAGTTTTTCCAATTGATTATTTTTTATTTTTTTTAACATTTATTTTTATATGTATCATCGTAGGTATCTTTATTATATTTAATACCAGTATCTCTTTTGAATTCCTTTCAAATTAGAATAGCACAAGTATAGAATTTATTGCTCGAAGACGTTTGAAAAGGAACAGCAAAAATGAGATGTTAGGAGTTTTGCAGGTATTGTATGTTACAGTATTATCTTCGAACTGCAATGTACTGTTCTTACTTACCCCGTATTTTTTTGCCCTTTTCGAAATTAAGATTTACACAAAAATGCTAAGTTAGTTAATAAATTTAAGCAGAATTATAAGCGCTACTGCCATTATCATTATTACTATTGTTGTTAGGATCGTCATTGCTACTAATATTAATATTAAAATTATTATTGTTATAATTATTGCTATTATTATTATTATTATTATTATTATTATTATTATTATTACCACTGTCACTGTTATTGCAATAATTATTATTCTCAGCATTCTCTCGAACCACAAATCCTAATTGCTATTATCTTTTTAAAAAATTACTATCACCTTCCTATTTTCATCGTTAGTTAGGGAGTAAATATCAATTAATTGTGAAATATGTTTGAAAATATAAAAAATTATAATCTATTAACAATTCTAATCGAATGTTAGCAAAGTTTACGCTCGCAATGAATTCACAACACACTTGGCCGCACTTTTTGCCTAAATTTTGAGGCAGAAGTAGGTGTCTTTGCAATCAGAAATAACTCGATCTGGCAGCATGACACATATATTTAGTGCAAATGCATTCTAATGGAGGAACGCTAACTTCGCTGGACCATTAGAATTGCGTCAGGATTTCCCGCCAGCCTACCTCAATAAGTCGTGTGAAAGCTTTTAGCCTGCTGCGGAGAGAAATCACAGCAAATTCTGTAAAATTTACCGAAACTAAAGATTACTTCTGAAACCAGTCAGTTATTTGTACTCGCTACCACTCAGACTACTTCCGAGTACCTCCTCCTCAGCAGAGTGAATATACACAAGAGGTTTTGACTCAACTTCCGGTACTAGAAAAATGAATAATTCCTGTTCAGCACTGCGAGCTGGAACTTGTCAGTACGACGACTGTGGTATCGAAAAATGAAATAAGTAAAATGGATTTGAATAAGAAAATGTGTTATAATTTTAAGAAAAGTGAAAGGAGACAAATTTCAAGGATACTAAAAAAAGAAAGAGGAAGAAGTAACAACTGAATATCTTCGTAGTAATCGTTCTCAAAGTTTCGACTGAAATTTACTGTTTAAAAATTGATTTTTTCCTTACGACTGTGTTTAATTAGGACTCGAAAAAAGCCGCAAAATCCTCGGTCATGACAAGGACCTGGAAAGCAAAAATCGCCGTTCGGGCTCTTCTTTCACTGTGATGAATCAGCGTCATACCTGATAAGACGGGAATGCGCTTCACGCTTATAATTATGCGTTATTTGAATGTATATTGCGCTGGAAGACATAGTGTGCACAGATGAACTTGTCTTAAATGCATACTCTGCTTCTGCTTGTTACAAATTACGATTGAAATGTTAATTTTGAGAAAAAAATGCTTTTCAAAAGATATACAATAACATGAACAGCAATGGAAATATTAATACTGACATTAATATTGACATTGTTATTGTTATCATCATCATTATCACTCATGCCATCATTATTGATGCTATCATTTTGTCTTTTTTGTTATTATTTACACTACTGATTTTATTACCATAAAAGTCTAGTAAAGGTTTCTGTTTATAGTAACAGAAACTTTTACTAGGATTTTTATTATTATCATTATTATTACTACTGCCATAATTATCATAGCTTCTGTTATTGATACAATTATCATTATTGCTCTTGCAATTGCTATTATTACTGTTGTTAATATTGCTATTATTATTGTGTTTTTAATTACTGAGCTAAGAAAGTGCCATCACTTCGAGGGAGCCGCTAATGCTGGCCTCTTTACTGTATGCTCATCATCTGGAAAAGTTCTAACTATGCCATTACTTTATACATATATTGTTTTTTTTTTTTCTTAGAAATGCTGTTATAACAGTTCTTTTCCCAGACGCTGAGCACATTTAAAATTTCATTCCCTCAGACTGACAGGTGTTTATCGGCCAGTGCTGGAGCGTGCCACCGATGCACCATCAAGTTTGTGCGTCATAGCATCGAGGTCACTGCTCATCAGACTACAAATCATGCTTGTTTTCGTGCACTTTGTGCTTGGAAACATCCCAATCCCAGTTGCCTGCTGTTTGCTCCAATAACCACCTATCAATCTAGGCAAAATTTCAATACTTCTTTGATTCTGAGGTGTGAAATGGAACGCCAGCGTTAACCAAGGGACGATGCAACATCGGTCAGGGCAGTTGGGATAGCTACTAGATGAAGTACCAAACTACGACCTCTAGCTCACCAGGTAAGTACCAAGTTATGAACTATAGCTTATCAGCTGAAAAACCAGACTTTTAACTGTAGCTAATCAAATGATGACGGTAAGAAAATCCAGCACAACTCTGGGGCTGAATGGCCCAAATGTTCTTACATTTACGGCATAAAAACTCTTACAGAAAACTGAATGCAATTAATCAGAAACGAAGAATTTTGGACCACTTTTCGAAATTCATTTCGCGTAAGCCCGTAACTGCTCATTTAATTTTTTTATCAAACTGAGGCTGCTGTGAAAAGTCATAAAAAATTTCAAACTCTAGGTCCTATTTTTGTTAGCTAATAGTGTGGAAAAAATAATGAGCTTATAATGTGAAGAAAAGTTTACCACGAAAGCATGCAATACAGGTTCTATTATGCGCTTATAAACATATGCGCGTTTATAGTTTACACGCACTAAACAAGCAGAGAGTACTAGCTGGAGGTAAACAGCCCAGGATCGAATGTTCTGACATAGTTGCGCCAGACTTATAGGAGCATTGCAGAAACATCACTATCATGGAATACCCAGGTTGATTGCCCAAGTTGTCCCAATATTCTTTACATATTGTCAAAATATTAATGATTTTTGCCGTTGAAATGGCACTGGATGACCAAAATTAGCCATTTTTGGCAATTTGAAAATTGATCAAATATTATTTCATCTAAATTTCTTAAAAATGCGCTTCTTTCAAAAAAAAATTCTGATCGCTTTAGTGCACATAAAATAGCATTTTTGGTACTTGGTGATGATTGGAACCACGGGGACCACTTTTCATTCATGGAAGTAATAAGTACAAAGGGGAAAAATTGGTCCGTCAAACCCTTACCAAAACCTCAGATTCTGAAGCCTCAGAGGAATGGAAGGTGGAGGAATAAGAAAATATTGTAATAGAAACGAGCAAAGTCTTATATCAGTGCTGTTAAGTTAGCGAAACCTAGCAAATGGCCAAAAAGTCTGACGCAATTCCAACTTCGAAAAAACCTATAAAATGTTTGAAAGTGATTGATAGCATATTTTCGCAACAGGGAAAACAAATCCCCTGCTAGAAATCGCATTCTTGAGAAGCATCGAAATGAAAAAGTCCCGAAAAGCCTCTGCTAGAAATTTCATGGATTGCCAGGCTTGGTTCTTGAAAATTGCCAAACCTGAAACGGAAAAAGATTTTTGCTTGGTGATCTCAACAGTAGGTAAGAGAAGGCAAATAAATTGTTCATTTTCAGTTCACAGCATAGTTCTGTAATTATGCAACTGGTAATTTTACAGTTGCTTTGACCCAGTGCGCCTAATGGTCAGACAGCTTGCTGGCGAACCTGATATTTGTTTTGTCTTCTTAAATTTGGGTTGTTAAACCAGTTGAAGGAGGAAAGGCCCACTTGCTCTTCGTTTAATAACTTAAGTATAAGGTTAACAAAGCAAAGTGGCTTTTACACTCCGACATACAGCAGAACTAAAGTGTTATGGAAATTTTTAGAACATAAACAGTTGAATATCCGTGACCAGGATTGCAAAAGGACGGAGGGCTTAACATATGCAGTTGTTTCGTGTTGCTAGCCCACCGTCGAGAGAAACACATAACCGAATTTTGACAATTTAATAAAAACGTTCAGAAGTGGAATTTAGATCTCGTATATAGGCAAGCCTGTACGTACCGTGATTTGATAGCCTCTCCATGTTTCATCCCTTGAGCTTTAAACACAGACAGCAGAATCGATGCAGAAAGGGTTGGGAATCATCAGTACAGTGCCCCATTTCGCCGTGCTAAAAAAGAACATGTTGACTGCCTGAGGAGGATGCAGGACGAAGGGAAGAGAGAAAGAAGGTGAGGGTAAAAGGAGAGTAAATTCCATCCAAAGCGAGATAAAAAAAAGCATAAAAAGAGACTGCGCAAAAATATCTACAGAAATACAAATGGCTGTTTTGGTAATGCCAGTGGTCACTCAGGCTGGGCGAATGAAGGAAGAAGGGACAGCAACACTAGGCCTAGCCTCTTTTCTGAGGGAAACTGAGGGCAGTCCCGGCTTAATTATATAGCGATATCCGTATCCTTTTCGCCTTGGATGCATACATATCTCTGGATCAGTTTGCTCTAGCTTACTAGCCGTGGCCGAAAGCAATAAGCTTGTTAGCTTACGAGCTGCATCTGTCTTTTTTTTTGCCACCAGTGATGAGGATGAAGACCGACGGGCAATTTTGCCTCGGCTCTCACCTCTCTTGCCCCCCATCCCTCACCCCTCTTGCCCCCTATCCCTCATCTTCGCTGACGTCAGCAAACGTCGGCTTTTTGTCATTTTACGCTGTATTGAATAGAGATAGATTATTGCTTGGGAAATGACAGGAAGAACTAACTTCCTAAGACTACAACTGACTTTTACGCTGCCGTTTTATATATATATAGCACATGCATTTTACGCAAGCACTAATGCACACATATACATATGTACACACATACACACATGTACACACATATACATACACATACAAAAATACATGCAGATACAAATATAAAAAAATACACAAACTAACATACCCACACACATACACAAAAACCCTCAGGCAAAACACACACAAACACATTCATGCAAATACGTAGACATACAAGCGCACACACAAACAAACACACACACACATGTACACAGACACACATACACACGCGCAAATAACGCACACAAACACACATACACATACAAACATAAAAAATACATTTACATGCAAACGTACACATACACACACTCACACACAAAGAGATACTCACAGGCATACACACATATGTCTTCTACTCATCTTTTGTGTCTTCGAGGCCGCTCATTTTTATGCGCTGTCACTGATTTTAGATTAATAAACAACAGATTCAAACCTGCCATCATTTCACCACAAAAAACAAAGAAAGCAGCATCCAGACTGGCGCATACGGACGATTTTTTGGATAAAAACCTGGCA
>UYRT01000236.1:0-10990 GCA_900617915.1 Gongylonema pulchrum
AAGGTAGGTGTGAAGAAACAACCGTTCACGCAGTTAACCCAGTTCAAGTTTTGTGCAAAAACGCATCATCGCACCGGCTCGCCTGGTGCGTTCCAGCCTAGGTTTTCAAGTTAGCACACCGCCAATTGCAACTTTACGATCAAAATGCGTGCGTTGCAACTGCGCGCTACAGTTGAATTTGAAATCTTTAACTGACACATGCCCACAAGATATATCTGCACAGTTTAGCTCTCTATATTATATGGCTTCCACGACCGCCTTGCTGCCAAAATATATGCTTACTTTTCTGAGAGGCCCGTACGCAGGACTCAGACATATGCGGGTGATAATATTAAAATGGGAGGGTTGCGCATAGAGTGGACGTATACTCCCGGTGTTCCAGCCTTCTAGCTCTTCTAGTCTAGAACTGAAAGTGGATGACAGAAAGTGTGAACACACAGAAACATACACACACAGGGCATACATAAACAGCTTTTTGTCAATATGCGTTTTTGCGCTTGCATATATGCAAAAACGCATAAAAAGCACAGTCACACCGGCAGGCCTGTTGATTTTCGGTCAGGACTAAAATCATCATTCTTGTATGTCTAAATCTCACATACAAAAGATAAAAAGCTTTGGAATTTATTTTTGACCAGAAAATGATTTCGAGAACCGGATAAGATACAAAACTCACGCTTCACAAAAATATTCAGTGCCCCTGTGTAAGCTAAAGATTCCAAATTCATCTTAAACATATACGTATGTAGCCTGTACGGACAAGTCAAAATTGCGACTTCGTAATAGCTGGCAAAAGGTTATTAAGCTAAGTAGTTTTATCCGATTTCATATGGATATTTTGTCTAAGTGCAATTTCATAGACTTATAATGAGCAATATGTGCAAGTATGTCAAGTTATTTTTGGTGGGAAAGCAAATTTGAAAGCACTGATCTGGAAAACTGAAATTTTCTGAGGACATGAGGATATTTACAAGTCCAAGCCGTCTCACTACAATAAGGAATAGCACAAAAACGCATGTTTGCGCTGGTAAGCCCGCATAAATGAACCTGTCTAAGGGAAATCTACGCTTCAAACACCAACCAATCTGAATAATGTAATTTGATTCACATAAGGTTACGAATCTCATAGGTGCAATTTAGGGCTGAATTTTAAGGCATAAAGTAGAATTTGAAAGATTTAAATCGAACACGGGTTAGGACATTTTTGTAAAATTCTTTTATCCTAGCTTGACTAATTGGCTCTATCGCTTTTCACAACAAATACTTTTTTTGACATGCCCGGATGAACGATACAGGCGTAGCCAAAATTAATCTTGCACTAAATTAAGTGTCGAGGTATAGAAAAAAATATTTTCGTCAAGTTGGTGCTCTCTAACCAGTCAGCTTCCCGAGCTGGCATTTCGCCAGCGGTTCTGTAATCTTAACTTTAACATACTCCTAGACTTGGCGCAAGCGTGCATCAAAAGGCGCAGAATGTTCCTGCGAAGTTTCAGCATTCTAAGTTGCCCGGCTCCCGAAATCGCTTTCCCACCAAAAATGGATTAATTTTTTAAGTAGTTAACACAAGAGGCCTAGGCGTGGAAGAGTGATGACATGACTTTAGAGATAAATATTGTATGCGTGGTGAGAACTTGCTCCAGAAGTTTCACTTGTCTGGCTTCATCGGTTACCGAGTTGAAAGTGGGTGACAAAAACGCGAAAATACTCTTACATACACACATATATACACATACACACAGGCAGACAAACTGCCTTCAATGCTTTTGCACTTGCACAAATGCGCAAAAACTCATTAAAAAATATTCTTTTGGTAATTTATGTGTGTGAATAAAAAATTCATTACCAAAAAATGACAAAAAAATTCTCAAACAAGATGAGAAAGTAATACGATGGTCGTTTTCGCAATCCCATCTGTGGTAGATAAGATCGCCAACTACAACACCCTGCGCCAGCTGCCCATCGGGAGAATCTTTTCGGATCGTATATTTACACTGCGGCGGTACTGACCCTAATGGCAATGTTTCTGCAACCTTAATGCCTCTGAAAATTCACGAAAATGAGATAAAGTGTCTTTGAAAACTCATTTTTCTCTTCACCCTCATTAATTTATCATACCCGCTTAATAATCGCTCTTCCCTCACTTGCGTGTCATAATTTTATACAATAGTAGTTCGGGTCTCAGATTATCCACATAGCAACGTGCTTCAGGTTTCCGGTGTGACCATTTGTTTTGTCGCCTATGTTTGCAGCATTCCTAGGCTAGGGAGAGAGTGCATTAAAGCTACTATTACGGTTTTTCTTTCCCAACGAACCAGGAAGAATCTTCTTAAAATTTCAGCTTTTTGGCCCGCTTAAATGCCGCGAGTAAGGTGGAGCAGCGTTGCAAACTGAATATTTGGTTTGCTTGTATGCGGAGTACATGAATAAGTAGAAGATTATTTTATGCTTTCTGGCCTCCACACGTAATAGCAAAGCATCCTCAAAAAAATAAAGCTCCCTTGCTCAATCTGACTACTGATATATTGAGTGCTGATAGTGTCCCAAACTACACATTCACTTGCGCGTAAACAAGTTCCAGAAGTGAGTTAATGCTGAAGCTAAAATTTTTAAACCCCGCATAGGCAGAGAATATGCCCGCAGAGAATATATCTGGCTTCCTAACTGGACCATCTGGCGAAATCGCTTTTTGTTACGGATATCTTTGGCGTTTTCGAAAGTCTGACACAGCCACACGCCAAAGCGTATTTTAAGCCTGTGTGCCCACGCATGCAAAATAAATATTCCCTTAAAGTTAAAGTACTTTAACCACAATTTCTTTTTTGACGCATCAGTGCATGCTGCGTGGGCGGAAGTAACAGCTGAATATTAAACTTTCAGTTTAGGACAGCAATCCAAAAACTCTCAAAAATGCAAAGTGATGACATGTTGCTTATCAGGGTGCTGTGTTTTTCGCCTTTTTCCAGTCAAAATCTGGGCAAGGAACGGCAAAAAGCAAATTTACCTACGGATATTCAACTCGGCACTTAAATTCTCATCCACTGAGTGTCGGGCCCGGTGACACTGCAACAGGAATGCTTTGTCAGCACCAGTGACCAACCACTTGTCATGCATTACATTCACAACCACCGAAAAATTGTTTCCTGGCGGATGCAGCTGGAACAAAACCGGGCGGTGAGTTTTGAAAGATTAATACAGCCATAGCGTAACAAATGGTAAGGCATGTCCACACTCTTCAACACCGCCAACCATCAAAACGAGATGGTTGGCATTCCCGGATCCTGATGAGACACCTTACCACCTTGGAACAGCTAAAAAGCTTTGTGTGCTCCTGTTGCGAGAAATGCTGAGTCGATAATCCCCTCAGGAGATAGAATAAACATCCGGATCCGCTAGCAGGCTGATCGGAGGTGCTGAAGCATCGGAAAAAATAACTGGAAAAGCTGCCAGTTATATAGTTAGAGGACGACGCTATGAAGCAATCAAGTGAAAATGAAGGACATAAAACTAGTTAACCGAATTGGTTTCTTCGACACCGCACTGATCAAAATTAATGAACAGATGAATTTCACGCGTGGTGATGTTTTCACCGAACTGTTCGGCTTGTACTACCTTCGAACAACCACCCGTTGCCGCTTTACCTGGAAACCAAAAATATGAAGCGAGCCGAAATCAGTGCTAAAAAATATTAAGGACGCAAGTGCACGTGTCTAAGCTAAAGCTGCACGCAGACATCTGCTCAAGCAAAATCTCATTTTACGCTTGCTGGTTTGTGCATTTACTGCAGACAGTCTCACTAAATTGCTGCAGCCCTCATATGAACAACAAACATCCTCAGAAAAATGCTGTTTCCTGTTCAGTCGGGCTGTCGAGTTAATTGAGTGCTAATAGCTTCCCAAATTAAATATTCATTTGTGCGTACACGAGAAATAGGCTTGGTTTAATGCAGAATTTGAAATTTTAAGTCATAAATGGGCTAGAATTTTCTCAAATTTCTGCTTCCTAGCTTGGCTGGTTAACTATATCGCTCTTGCCTGAATGAGCGACATGGGCATAAGTCCAGCCTCATTTTATGCTCATGTGCCCCGTTATCGATGATAAATATTCTTGTACCGTCTCGCACGTACTCGATTCACTCTAAATTCGTAGTTAGTGTTTTGCCAGCAGTATCTGGATTTCAACCTTTAAGCCCTTCTGCTTTCACTAAGCTAGCGGTCAGGCTCTTCTTTTTCATCGCAGCATCACACGATCTTCGGAACCGAATGATTATTAGTATTCCCTTCCATCATCTCCGTCATCCTTTTTGGTTCCTGTTTTTTTTTTCGTTCTTTTTTATCTGAAACCGCTTGCAATTTTATGCAGTTGTAGGTGTGTAACAGTTCAATTTAAAATCTTTTACTCACATATGGGCAGAGAATATGTATTTTTGCCGTGCAGTATCATAGCGCGGCAACAATCAGTTAAAGCGCATATTGTGACGACCCAAAATGTGTGTTTGTGTCAGTTTTTGTCACTCACATTCAAGTCAGCTGAAATTTCACAAGAATCCTCCCAGTTTATGTGCTATTCAAACAACTTAAAATCAATGTTCAAGCGTGCTTGGGTCTAATGAACTGAAACCTGAAAAACGCGTCAACTTTTTAGCGGGAAAAGGATTTTGAAAGCAGACAGGACACGAAGCTGGAGATTCAGTTGAATATTCTCTGTCCGCCTGTGAGCAAAAAATTTTAGAGCCAGTTACTATACACGCCCACAGCACGCGTTCAGATACATAAAGTTGGATTTCAGAACTGCTGGCGAAACGCCAGCTCAACTGGGGTTAAGTAGCTTGATTTCACGACAGTATTTGTGCTTGCAGCATTAGATTTAAAATAAAGTATAGTAGCAATTATAGTGAAAAATGGATTCATAATGATAGTGATAATAATAATAGTAATAATAATAGAGGTGGTAGTAATAATAGGAACAACAACATTATAGAATAGTAGCAGTAACGAGTGGTACGTCTTAAAATAAATTTGACGTACGCCTGTACGGCGGATTCGGAGATGCCAAAGATATTTGTGACAAAAAACGATTTCACCAACAGGCAATTGAAATTTTATAATATTTCAAATTTATCTTTAAAATACGCCTAAGTTATGCGCGTGTAGAAGTTGGATATTTAGTTCTGACGCTACTGGCATTTAACCAACTCGATAACTAAACTGAGCAGAAAGTAGCAGTTTTTAAGGATGTTTGCTTTTCGTGTGTTAGCTTCCACGCGTGAATTATGAGGTTCTGTCTAAGTACAACTGCGTCAAATGTTCAAACTGCAACATCATAACCACATTCCAGTAGTAAAGGCAACCTTTTTACAGGATGGAATCATGCAAAAATACATGGTTGCACCGATAAGCACGATGCCTGCTACTCCGGTAATTTGTTAGTCCTCTGTGCACACTAAATCATTCTACAAGCAAACTTAAAACTTCTTCCTTATTCACTTTCCATATGAGGCTGAAGCATTCAGAAGTGGCCCGTGTGTTGGTAAGTGTCAACAGCAGCCGCTTCATGGTAAGACCGCCTTCTTTCAAGAGTTATTACTGAAGCAAGCTGATGGCAGGTTGGACATCTTGGCATATACCAGTACTAATTTACTATCGAATCGAATGGACAAATCGTTTAACAGGTAAATAACTTGAAATTTCGGAAGGTAAGTATACTTAACTTAGGAAGTTCATGAAAAATAGGAGCAAGCGCACCTCTCACAGCAACAACCCCACCGAATGATCTGAGAACTGTCACTGTGACATTGAATCCATCAGCCAGACACTGAGCGCCAAATTTTTTGATTGATTCGTCATGTGTTATTGTTACCGTTGTGCCGAAACTTTTCCATTTTTCTAAAATTAGCTTCGAATGGCATTACTTACTCCTCTGGATCTGCAACACATCCAGGCATTTTCAAGGCTTGCCCACACAATTACACAACTATTACAGCAGCAGCTGCAGAAATCCACAGTTCCGACCAAATCTTAGTCATGTTCGGAAATCGGAAACAGCAAAGCAGGTAGGTTTGTTGTTTCTGGTTTCTGGATATGCTAAGGCTTAACGAAAACTAGTAGCCGTCATGATTTTCAGAAAATGAAAGACATGGGAGACATTAAATGCAGAAACTATATGTTTCAAAAGCACATTCAAACCTTGCACAATAGAGCGGACACGTTGCTCTAATTCATCGGCAACTTGCTTTTCATCAATTCCTGTTGCATTAAACAAATTTTGTGGATTTTCACTGAGCAACTGCTTAAACAGTTCAGGATTTGAGTTCTTCATTAATACCATTAATACTGTGATATTGCTACGATGAAGAAGCTGCAAAAATTCCAAGGCATGTCAATCAAAGCAGCACATATAAAAAGCATTTCAGTAAATAATAGCAGCGGTAGGATGCGTAGCACCAGTCAAAGTATTGCCAACTGCACTGCAGCTGATCAAAATACCAAAGCAAGCAACAACAAATGAAAAATCTGCCATGAGAATAGTACCCACAAGGCAGTAATCCGAAAGGTTTCCAGAAAGTCATTCCACTTGCACCGTACGTACAGATGGCGAATCTAGCTACAACGTGCAATTAAAAGCAAAAGAGCATGACATAACTTCACAGATACACTGAGACTTCATGACAGTTTTCTGTGAGTTCTTGGTAGTCACGATGCATTAAAACTGCACTAGTGAGGTTTTTGAAACGCGGAATGTCTCTGAATGGCAATGAACCGTTTTTACCTGTGTGATTTCGCGTAAACCTTCATCAGACGTTGAGTCGCTGATCGCTACCAAGATATTTCCAGCATTATCCCGATCGCCCTGCAGAACCGAAATGCTTTTAGACTGAGATCAAAAAGGCAATGAAAAACCCAGGCTGCAATGCACCAGGCTTGTCGGTACGACCATGAGTTTTTGCGCTGAACTTGCAGATCGCAAACAGGAATGGCTTCTGCACTGCAGTTTGACAACTGGACTCATACTGGCTGTGTTTTGGCCTTTTCCCGCGTGCAGAGGGAAAGGGCATTGGCTGAGATGGAGGCTTTGCATTAGAGGGCGGCATGGACTTACAACGTGCATGATTACCAGTTTTTTGCAAGAAACCCGGTCGTTTTCCCAGTGAATACTCATTCTTGAAAAAATGCAAATTTGAAAGAAGACTGAAGAAGACTGTGAAATTTGCAAAATGTACTCGCTTTTGGGTTTGCGATAAAATTGAGCCTCTTCCACGCCTACGCGCAGGAAATTTCACCCCCAACCTGAATTAAGACCGCGCATGGATATGGAATATCCCTGCTAAGTTCCAGCTTCGCAGCTCGTCCAGCAAGCAAAATAGCCTTTCGGCGAGTTTTCGAGTTAGCATAGTGCCAACTGCGAAATTTTACGCGGCCGCACGCGCGGTACAAGCGTGAGCGATATTGAATTTAAAATCTTTAGCTCATACGTGCATGGAGAATATCCCTGCAAAGTTTTAGTTTTATGTCATGTATGGATCACAAAATCGCTTCCTGCAAAAGAAATCTGGACATTTTTTGGGGGCCCGCAGGCAAGATCTAGGCGATTTTAAAAGGAGAGATGACACATGGGGTGGGAATATGATCTCAAAATTTCAGCCTCTCAGCTTTCCTGGTTTCTGAGTTGAAAGTAGGTGACAAAGATCACTTGTTTCCGAACGCGCGCACACACACATTCACAAACAGACGGATGACATGTCCAAAATATGCGTTTTGCTTACTGAAGCTGCACAGCAAAAACGCATAATTATGATTTGTTGATCACATGTGAAATGGTCATTACCCGCCGTTTGGTAAAGCCGAACTGCGCAGCTTTTTGTATGGCGTTGGCCAGATTACTCACTCCATTCATGTATTCCGTATCGGCGATATCAGCGATAAGACACGGCTTACAGTTGTGCTTACGGAATGAGAACTCCAGAACTGGCTCGTGTGTAAAGTGCACCAGTGAGACCTGTATTTATCATCATAGCATTCTGTGATTTACAATTGAAATTTGCAACTAAAATCAAGATTTTCATCATATTTCACTCTGCTATGGAAGGCGAAGCGGAGTACTTGAAGGTAACTCCTGTGGTAACACATTGCTAATCATAGGTTAACCTGCCATTAATCTCTTTACCATTATTTGTTTACAAATGAAACGTCAATCAGACCTATTTAAGTATTAGAAACGAAAGTCGGGTTGCCACCAGCTGATGTGGTATTGGTTGAAGCAACTGAAAGTGGAGAAGTTGCTGGCTGCACAGGAATAGCCATATTAAGAATTAATAGCTGTTCCAGAATTCCACGCAAGATTTTGCTAACACTTCAGGAATAGTGATCAAGGAAGGGATCAACTGATAAGGAGTTTGGAAATAACTGCATGAAATTCGGTAGCATAAACGCTTCACAATGAGAATCCGAGTTACTGTAATCATTTCGGTAGCAGTTTGAACGAACCTGTAATCCGTCAGGACCAATGTTGTCAAAATGCTGCACAGTGTTCTCCACAATCTGCAACGCCTGCTGGAATTCTGTCTTGTTGACGTTGCCCGACAGGCCGATCAGGAAAAGCAGGTCGAATTTTGTTTTATCAGACCGTGTGCTTGCTATCGGACATTCCTCTAAAAATCAGTTTTGTTAAAGTCAAGTAACGTACTACTATCGTTTTGAGAAGCTTTATTATGCGTTTTTGCTTACAAACAAATTGCAAAGACGACCCTTGGTGTGCGTGCGTGCGTGTGTGTGTGTGGGTGTGCGTCTGTCCGGGTATTTCAACTCGGCAAGCTTCGGCGCTGAAATTTTGCCTACAGGTCCCCACCCAACTACCACTTCAGGACCACGACACCAACTGTCACGCAAGCCTGGGCCCCGCGCACGAGAGGGTGAAAGTTTTGGTGGGGAAACCGTTAACTCGAGAACTAGAAAAGCTAGAAAGCTGGAATTTTGCGGTTGTGTCCCCCGTCCACCTGCAACTCAAAGATTTCAAATTCAGTCTCCAGATATGCGTAGTCCCCACGTACGACCCCGCGCGAAAATCGCTAGTTTGGGAAGCCAGAGAACTTGGTAGAATGAAATTTTAAGGGGGTGTTCTCAGCCCATGTACAACTTGAACTTAGCAAATTCAGCCTCTGGGCATGCGTGGTATTCACGTATAGCCCTACGAAATTTTTGGCGGGAAAATTTCTAACTCGGGACCCAGGAAAGCAGGGGGACTAAAATTTTAAGGGGTTGTTCTCAACTTCCGTGAAAGCTAAAAATATCAAACTTAGCCCCCAGGTATGCATGGTTCTCTTGTACGACCCCGTGAAAATTTTTGACAGAAAGAATTACTAACTCGGGGAACAGGGAAGCTGGGAGACTGAATTTTTCAAGGAATGTTCCCAGTCCATGTACAACTTAAATTTATGGAATTCATCCCCAGGCGTACGTGGTTGCCACGTGCGGCATCTTGAAACTCTTGGGCGGGAAAATGGCTTAATGGGGAACCAAGAAAGCTGGGAGGTTGAAATTTTAAAGGGATGTTCCTTGTCCAACTACCGCATAGACAATTAACTTCTCGGACTTCAAGGAACTGTATTTCACACAATTCTAGCTGCTGAGCTCTGAGCGACCCCATTACGGCACGAAATAATGCAAAAACGCATGATCGCACGGGCCCGCCCGGCGCACATCGCCAATGATTTTAATGAGTTTTGTACTGCAGTTATGTTTTATGCTACAACAGTTGCACAAAACGCATATTTTCAAAGACTTTATAAGTGCGAGTGCGCTTTATCCGGAGTCTTCAACCCGGGAACCAAAAAAGTTAGGAGGCCGATATTTTATGGCGATGTCCAACCCAGCATATGCCCAGATCTCACGTATGATAATGGAAAGTTCTAGTGTTAAAATTAATTTTTCTCTTATACATCACTTTCCTCTTATACATCATCATATCCGCAGAAAACTTTGACTTCCTAGCCCAGCTAACTCTCGAAATCGCTTCTCCTTAAAAATTGTTTGACATGTAAGTGTGATGCAGCTGTACGTAAATGCTTATTCCACGTGTACGGACTCATACTTGTGCAGCAAATATCTCGCAAAATTATAAAAACCTACTCGCCTGGTTTTCGAGTTGGTATTTTGTTAGCTGTTGTAAAATCGCAAATTTGACATGTTCGTTTTCAAGACGCACGCGTGCATTTGAGCTAAGTTTAAAGTCCTTAGCTCACATAAGGACACATAATGTCCCTACAATATTTCAGCTTCCTAACTTAAATGGTTCCTGGAATCGCCTTTCCGCCAAAAAAGTTGTCATGTACTTTTTAAGGGGTCTGTGCGCTGGGCGCACCAGAACAATAATTTCAGACATGGAGCATCACACATAGGGCAGAAACATGATCCAAAAATTTCAGCATCTTTCACTGGTTACTAAGCTGAAAATAGGTGGGAAAAATACGAACATGCATTCACACATACACGCACGCACATAGACAATCTCTCATTTGCACAAATATTTTTGCATTTGCATAAATGTGCAAAAACGTATGAAAACCTGCACTGACAGCCACAAGCTGACAATACCCAGGTTCGGTTGCTTTTGTTTTTTCTGTAAATTGGCCAGAACCGGTCGTTGACTTCTCCCGCGTATCCTGCAGTGAGAAGATCGTATGCAATCCGATAATTCAATAGTGATTAATTGAAGCAGATTTCTCTAATGAAACTACAAGGTAGTTTAAATGCCATTATTGGAGCTTCCAACATATACCAGAAATGGCAACCGTGTAGTTGTAAAAGAAGGCCTCAGAGTCACCAACATGAAATGGAGAACACAGTTAAGTGAATTATGTGAGTAAAGAACAAGGCAGAATGAAAGTAACAATTGCATCATTGTCGAGAAGTACAACAATGAAAGAAAAGCAGATCAAAGTATCAAAGTATAAACCATAAACAAATGTTAAAACACTCGATAAAAGCAGACACCCAAC
>UYRT01000237.1:0-10956 GCA_900617915.1 Gongylonema pulchrum
AGTCGGAGTTGGATTTTTTTGTACCGTCCGAAATCAGTCAAGCTGCTCTGAAAATACCGAGCTTGGGCTTGCATGGGAGAACATTCACAGGCATGGAAGCACTTTCAGTGACAGCTTTGCTTGGACTTGAAGTGTGACACAATGAAGATCGGATATGCCCAGGATTGTTTGCTACTGAAGTCTATGCTGCATGAGAGTGCCGCAGAGAAGCTCAGATTTGCTTCTAATTTCTCGTACTGAAATCAGAATTGGTGTGCACGTACTGGTAGCGACGGTCAGGAAGTATTGTCAGAAGGACAATTCCTACAAAATCGAAAGAACAGGTGCCCTAAATGTAAATGGCAGAGCAAATAAATAGGGCGGTTAAACGGCATGCTCTGTGAACATATCTGATTTATGTACTCTGCTCTTTGGTTACGCGAAAATAATGGAAATTTGTACTGGGTGCAGAAGGCTGCACTTGCACTACCGCCCCTTCCGCGATAAACCATACGAGTTGCCGAGCTACGCAGCACCTAGAAACCTTACATATTTTGTGGGCGTCGACATCTGAACAGCCTTGTCTGGTTTTCTTTAACTTTGATGTCCAGTCTTGTAATGCAGTAATTGTATGCTTGCAGTCAGACGGCCAGGCTGAATTTCGCCCTTTTGCTTTTTTTTACAAAAGATCAACAAAATTATCCTGACAGTCAGTGCGAGAATGAAAGTTGTGTTGGTGGTGGTACCGGGATGCTCACATATGTCCCTTGATTCTGAACTGCAAACCCCAGTAGTACCCAAAGCTTTTTCATTGTAAATGCATCACCATTTCGGGATTGTATCAGCGAGACAAGCAGTACTTCTCTTGTAATGGATTTTGTTCGTGCGCTGGCGGTGACATCGTGTATGCCGCATATCTGAGAAAGAGTATGTTTAGTTGGTCACAAAGAGTTAACAGTTCATTTAATGTTTACTCCGTTTATTCTTCTGTTAACGAACTCTTCCATTTATCCACATTTCGTATCCGTACGTCACTGTCTTCAACACTGTGTAAACGGTCCTTCTAGTTTGTTGTTGGAATGATTTCGACAGTACTGTGAAATTTGAGCTAAATGCCTACCTTTTACATACAATTCCCGGCTCCGAATTATAATCGCATATTTACTTCTTTAATGTAACTGTCAGGCTCTTCTAAAACAAAACTCTCTGTCTGTAGTCAGGCGGTGGTTATATTAGCACTTTACATCATATTCGTTTTCGACGCGTTAATTTTCATGCTCCATTACTTCAGTTCTTAAGCCTCTGCAACATTTTACCTATATTTGGGAACAATGCTTTACAGTGAGGGTAATGCCACCAGAAAAACTTGAGTGATTTAGCTGCTCGCTCTTGATGCTCAGATTGCGTTGCCAGTCTAGTTAACAAAATATCTTGTTAAAATGGGATGAAAATAAAGGGCGAAAGAAGCCCAGCCAAAATTGATAATACCGAGTAGGGTTGACGAGAAGGTCGTCGGTATAGCTGGAGCCGTATGTGATCCTTTACCTTAGCCTATCTTGATCACTGTGCAAGCTGGAAAGAAAAAAGTTTTATGTCTCTAACAGCTATATTTGCTTCTTTAACAATTCCCAAAAAGTTCTCATTACTCCTTTCATTTGCAAGAACTCGCAGCTGTATGTAGCAAAATTGCATGTTTTAAACGTGGTTTACTTCTATTAACACGTTGCATCATTAGTAACATTCTTATGCGAATTCGTTTGTCTTGCTTCTCCATTCATGCAAATGAACTTTCCACCTGAAATTTGTATATGAGTTGGACTGCATTTGGCATGACGGACGCTACTGTTAATCATGTGATGGGTCGCTAGCCTTTTGCCCGTAGCTGCTTTTAATTATCCCCTATTGTTTATCAAATGCTAGAGTGCTTGATTTTAAACAATGGACTGACCTCTAAATGAGTATTGTAAAGCAGGGCAGCTCAGCTTATGTATTTCAACCCCTTCAATCACAGAGCTTATCGAATATGATAATCCAGATATGTGTAACTTGGAGAAACAAACTTGTTCACCTTTATCGGATTCTTTTTATCTCAAGTATTTTTCAAAAGAAAAGGGCCTCAAAATTTTTTTGAAATTTTTCCGATTTTAAAAAATTCCAAGAATTTTTTGGTAAAGCAATGTTAAGCACAGAAAATTTGGTAAAACAATGTTAAGCTACCCTTCTTTAGCAAACGTATAAATATGTACACATGAATACAAATGAAAAGCACGCACAACATGGAGCATAAGTTGCTGATACAATTTTAACAACTTGTCGAACTGCTTGATATCTAAGTATGTGACCTCAGGTTTAAATACCGAGTGGTGGAGCAAGTGATGAACTCGGCATGCTAGTGCTTAGCATGAGCTTAAAAATCGTTTTGGTACTGTGTAAGCAACGAGACCGGTACACCACCAGTTTCCTCTTCATGCTCACAGTCGATCGCGAAAACGTATGTTCATGGCAGCGCTCCAGTTTGTACTGCTGTTGTTTCTTTACTTATTTCTAGCACTTCATTTGCTTATTTTTAACATGGCATACTCAGAAATTAGTCTGAAGGTCTTGATATTTTTGGCTCAGGTGGTCTTGGTATTCTTGGTATTTAGTACTTGTCATTTCAGCCTCTCCCGTTGTCTTGTTGCAATGCTTTTTGCGCTGCTACACACACCAAACTACTAGGCTAACGAGATTGGCTTGTCGAGTAATGCCCGTAGAAACTTGCACTACTGCGACAAAAAAAAAAACTGTGGCAGAGTCGTGTGTCCCGTATTTCTTAAGGTAGTAATAATAACTACAGTTACTATAAGAAAAGCAATTACACTTTCTGTCGCTCTCAGACGTCTCCCCATTTCCGACTGGTGGTGCATTTTTATTCCGCTCTTGATGTGAGGCGTTTTTTTTGCTAGGAGCACTCACAAAGCAATGTACTGTATGGTGCTGCGCAGCCAATCAGATGTGTGGAACGATGCGTTCCGTACAGTATCGCTAAAATTTCAAACGGTTTGTTTGCTGTTGATAAGAGCACTCGGCACTACGAGAGCACCGCAAGCAATAATTGCGGTGGACCTGGTACGAAGCAGATGAACAGGCACAGAATTATATGAAGCTGCAGAGGCAAATGTAGGGCCCGTTTCTGCATCAAATCAAGCTGGATTTGCTCAAAGATAGAGCAAAAACTCACAGTTGGCAACCGTCATCAAGCACCTCACTTCGACCTTCATAATTCAGATCGGTGCTGCTGTGGCAGAGCGCAAACGACATGTCGACCTCGCCAAAGAGAACTACGTACAGATCCCGATCCGAGTTGACGATGTGCAGCGGTGGTGGAGTGGTGATGATTTCCTGGGTCTTCGTGTGGAAGCTTTCTACAAAGGAGAGAATTTGGCTGTCCACCCACAGCAAGATTCCACAAATGTTTGTTTTTTTACCGTACTATGCAAATAATAATTCTTGTTCATCGCTGTAAATTTGCAGTTTTCCAATGCGATAACGCTTACTGTCTGTCTGCCGGAAAAATGCGATAACGATTACCGTCTGGTTGACAAAAAATTGTGATAACGGTTATACTCTGTTTTGGGAAACCCAAGTAGCAAAGCATTAGGGTTGCCAGGGTGATTTTGCGTTTTTCAGCGAATCTTAGAGCATTCAGATTAGTTTTTGCTTAGTTTTTGCAACATGAATAGTTTTTGCTCACGGTTTAAAAATGCGTCTCATGTTGAAAATATCTTTCCTTTTTTTTGTATGTAGGAAAGAAGGAAGGTTCTGCAAATGTGGATTGGTAAATTAGCGAGTACAGGAAATAATTTGGAGGCGTAAAGGTCGCGAAGTTGGAGTTGTCGAGACAAGAAATCAGGGAAAAGATGAATGCGATAGTGATTTCGCTTATGATACTGATATACCAGAACATTTAGTTTAACAGTTGGAAGACTTTAATAAGAAGAGTTTACGTGGAACTGTCACTGGGACAACAGTCGATACACACGAATGAGGACGACAATAAAAGGAAAGCATCAACAGACACCAAAAGAGGGAACAAAGTTGAGCAAGATCACGAAATGCTGCAGTTATATGGAGGTCAGTGGATAAAGCAAAGCAGTAGAGAAATGTCGAACAAGAACGACTAAAATATTCAGGGAACTGCGCTAACTTGAGAGGACTTGAGTAGCTACAACGAGCCGGATAAAGGCATTCACAATCTTCGAATGTTTTTTGACTTCGTACATATGAAAAATGGTGGTTCCTGAAGCTATGGAAACAGAAGACAGTATTTCAATGAAGAACTGAAAGCTTTGCGATACTCCTGTTCCTGACGGTGATTGTGGAATACTTTTTTAATTCGTATAAATTTAATAACAATATTGCGTGAATAAAAATAAATAGCGGCGCTCACCAGGGTATCCAGTGCGATCATGCGTTTTGCACAGTTTGGTCCAGTAGACGTTTGCTTACTAAAAATATAACTGTTTTACACTTTTGTGTGTGGAAAAACAGTAGATAGGCTGTCTGCTCCTAAGATGAGAAATTTCCCACTAAAAATTTCACATGCCAATACATGAAAGCTGAATTTGAAAATATGGATGGGAAACATCCTTCCAAATTTCAACGTTCTAGTTTTCCGGCTTCTGAGCTATTGACTTTAGCATCAAAACTCTCACGTGGTCATACGTAAAATTTTTGCACACTTGGGAGCTAAATTTGAGTTTGTGAGGTATCTCTGCACGGGCAGAAAATATCCTCCTGAAATTTCAGCCTCATAGCTCTTCTGGTTCTCGAAATGATAATTTTCCCCATCAAAATTTTCGCGAGGCCACACACGAGACCCAAGCGCACATGGAATCTGAATTTTGCAAGATCGCATTCCCCCAAAATTTCAGCAATCTTTTATGGCTTCCGGGACAGTAACTTTAACTGGACGTAATTGAGACCCAGACTTGATTGAAAACTGATTTTGAATTTACGGGGTTCATAGGCGAATCTATGGAATGGGGAGAGGGGGCGAAGGGAAAGTCTGAGTCTGTTCTTAAATAAAACTAAGGTGATACCAAATAGTAGTGTTACAACTCTATTTCTATTTTTTGCATAGTTCCAGAGAGGGAGGAGGCTTCCCTTTCTCTCACCTCTCGTTGTCTTTCGCCAGGGGCCCACTCTCCCCTACCCCTCCTCTCTTCGTCCTCCTCCCCAGGAACTCCATTTTTCCCTCACTCTTCTCAGCAGTCCCCCTTGATCCACTTCTGCGGGGAAGGAGGGGGCGGGGGGGGAAGGGGGGCGAGGGAAGAGTTGCACGTGGGAAGAAAACATTGTTGTTGAATTTCAGCTTCCTAGCTTTCAAATGGTTCCCGAGATAATTTCCTCGCCAAAAAAAACTAAAGTGATACGTGATATCCAAGCGCAGGGGAAAACTAGTTTTAAATTTTTTGGGTCGCACGAGTCAGGGGACACATCTGTAAAATTTCTGCTCCCTAAGCTTCTTTGGTTCCCGAATTAATGGTTTTATCCGCCAAAACTTTTATGGGGCTGTACGTGTTACCCGCGGAAAAGGGAAGGCTGAATTTAAATTTACGGGGTCACACACTGGCAGGGAGCACCTTACAAACATTTCAGCCGGCTAGCTTTTGTGGTCCCCGAGTTGAAAGTGCGAGACAAAATCTCGGACACATAGACAACCCCGTGACAATATGCTGCTGTTACACAGCACAAAATCAATAAATAGAAGAGTTCTATCATCTGCTGTTGTTAAATTCACTACTAAAATAACTACATTTAATTTATGTAATAATCCTCACCCTCCACTACAAACTTACGAAAGTAATTGGGGAGATTTGTTAGCATAGAGTTCAAGCAGTAATGATATACGCTGCATCATGGATCGAGCGAACGAAATGTTACAAAAATAAATCTCGTAGGATCTTGTCAGCGCCTAAGTTCATGTTGCAAGAGAATAATTCCTCAATTGATGAGCGTGTTATAAAAAGGCATCCTTTGAGAATAAAAACTGGCATATCTCCGGGGGCGAACGAATGGCGTCATATTCATCAAAGCTTGACTCAAAGATTCCTCATGTTCTGTTCAGTTAGTGCTTAACCGAAAAAACAATAGAAGCAGTTGCTGAAGTCGAAAAATTATGTGCTCCACCAAAATGAAGATGAGAAATATCTGAGGAATTAATTCATTCATCTTGCGACCTTCACATAGCCCTTTCGTGAGGAGGACTGTCGTCAGCCTGGCAGTATCCAGCTTCAAAACAACCAGTAGAATAAGACGGATTCCGAGGGAAAGAAGTGCCAGCAACGAATTTCATTTATGTCACAGACCTGTTGCCAAACGCGGTACCAAGCGCTAACCCACATTTTGTACCTCCTTTGTTAATCATGGAGGAAAACATTTATTATGAGAGGTTTATCGCTGTAGGCTTGTTTCCAAGCAGCCTTCAAAAGAAAGAGCCTTGCCAACGACCACTCGTGCTACTGTTCGAGTACCTCCACTCATAAGGATTGAATCTGAAAACTGCTTATCAACTGAGTTAGAAGGCGGCTTGTCCACTGAGCAGCATAACAGGAAAGACTGACGAAAATTATACAAAAATGATCATGGGAGGCAGAATGGCTTGAACTCCTTTGTACAGGCCACTTCGTATACTAGTCGAGAAGGGCGTAACAAAGAGTTATCCCTTATCATTGAATCCTCCCAGCGTCCGCTTTGGCAGTTCGTAAGCTGTATTAGAAAACCGCTGAACAGTCCAACTATTAATGCTTCATGGATGATATAGTCTTTACTGCGGGCAAAATCCAACAAACAGGAACTCAACGCAAAAAGTGAGAAATTGTACCTGAAAATGGGGAATGAGGAGATTAGCCCCTCAGTTGGAGATAAATTATTGTGTACTCGTGTGGCTTCCAGGGTCAATCTGGTTGCTACAATCGGCTTAGCGTTAAACAGTGATTATTTGCAGCTAATGCATCTGGAACTGACAACCATCGAAGAATGGAGTCGACAGAAGCGCAGCTATCAGGAGGTCTGTACGAAAGAGATGAATGAACCTTCGTGCTGCCTTTACAGCCTTGTCGTGGATTTCGAAGCGGCCGGCTGGGATTTCGTTATTGCTCCCAAACTTTACGATGCTCATATGTGCAGCGGAGAATGCCGCTTACATCATGTAAGCTTTTTACTTCATTGTTACGTACAACGGGCCTGCGTCTCCTAGGTAGGTCTACTTTGCACACACTTTCCCGTGTTCCCGAATTAGCCTAGTGAATTTACTAATGCTACTGCGAATCCTCTTCAGTTACAGCTCACCAAAACCCTACTATCTTTTCATTCTTTCGCTTGAATTCAAACAACATCTATTTACCATCGGTCAACAATGCAGCTCGATGTGACTGGTGTTCTGCGCCAAACACTGTAATTGTTACAGTAAGCTCTCCGAAGCTGTGCATCATTCACAGCACGGGCGCTGTCAAAACGAACCACATCATTCAAAACTCACTTTTATTAGCACTCTCGTGGGCATCTGAAGCAAACTCCTCCAATAATTACCTGTTCTCGCCTGCAGGTCATTTTAGTGTGATAAGGTTATGAATTTTTTCTTTGTGGCTATTTAAAGTACTACATTTATAAGATAAACAAACACATAGACAGACACACACATACAGAAGAACACACACAGATACACATGCACTTAAGTATGTACACCACGCAAAAACATGCACACACACATCACACATGCACATATAAACACAAATAAGCACATATACACAACAAAGACAAACGAACATACACATACAAGTACAAATGTACTACACGGACACACGAATATACATACGCACAAACACAGACATGCATACGTGCATACATATGCAAACAAACGCACACATACGCACGCACACACACACACATACACACATGCACACACATACATACTCGCACACACGTGCGCCCATGAGCATGTATGGAAACGCATATGCATACATACACAGATGAATACATATACACACGGACACAATGGCATGCAAACACAACACATACACGTAGTCGCGTAATAAACACACAGCAAATGGGATAAAAAACTGATTAACTTGTTTTTAGGTAGGCCGATCGGCGCACAGCAAAATTACATCGTCAACGACAAAAAACGCTGTAAGTGGGTGCTGCCATCCGACAGAGTACGACCCAATAACGCTTGTTTATATGACTCAGGAGAAGGAGCTAAAGATCCGCGAAGTACCAGGCATGATAGCGAGACGATGCGCATGCGCCTGATATACGGCCAGCTTGAGACTGAGCAAAGGGGACACGTCGGGAAGGCTGCAGAAGATGGAGAAGAGCAAGAGTTCGTTGAGAAAATACTCAAAATCGAGGCGTCATCGAAACATGGTTGCTGTATTAGCTCAGCTAGAATTACTCAAGCACACTGCACATCTGGATGCATTACACCACCACTGCTGCCGCCACCACCACCACCACCGCCGCCACCACCACTACCACTACCAACACCCCACCGTTATGATGAGATGGATGAACAAGGAGCAGTAGCAAGGCTGCGCAGAGAGTTACTCAAATTCCGGGGGCGCTGTTTGGCTAGCATTCTGACGCTTTCAGTTCCCAGGCTTCTGGCTTACCATTGCTCGTGCACTGGCACTGCTTGCGTCTGCGCTGCCATGCCAACGGCGTTTCACTGCGAATATTTTATAGTTTTAATAAATAATTGCAAAATGTACGCCTATACACACAAAAATCAGCACCAGAGAAATCAACAGTTTTTCACAAACCTACGAGTTTCTTCCCCTTAAATATCCTCTTCGCAACACCACGTGCACTCTTAGCTTCTTGCATTTCCAGAACTGTCATTTCATCACATCGTACAGTGATGTACCCAATTTCTGATAGATGGACAAAGTAGGGCACCCCTGCCACCTCTTGGCTTCCTGCTTATGTGCTAAATATAGCACTACTGGCATCTGTGGTTCCACTAATCGTTTTTGAGTGCATCTGCTTTAAGTAAGAAAAGTGTGACCCCGTTTTGGCTGAACTTATATGTTCTTTTAGCCAAACTTGTTACCGTCCCAAATGAATTTTCCCATAATCTGATTAATTTTTGTATCTCTTTTTCAATTTTCTGTATTTTCTTCTCATACTGTATCCCTAACGGGAAAAAACAGAGGCCCCGTCCTAATACGTGCTACTGCATTCGTCCCCACTTCACTGTTTGTTTAGTTTAGTTTGCATAGCTAAGCACTAGTGCTAGTTTAGGGGTAAACTACTACATCCATGCTTTTCACTCCCCACTAAGAGATGAGGATCAAAACAATTCACACTTGAAAAGGATGGAGGCGCATCAAGTATCACTAACAGCAACACCTATGCTCGAAATGTTGTCATCGCACGGACTCGACAACACGGTAACGTTCCGTATCTAGGATGCGATGCTGACCAATTGATGCGAATACCCAATCAGCCGTGAGCACTTGCTTTTTCACATCTTGTTCAAACCTGAAAGCCAATGATCGTGGGCAATGCATACGGGAATGCACCAAAAATGTTATATTGGTATGGTTAGCATTTCTTCGTGGTACTGCTATCATAACACCGTCGAGCCTTAGGATGACTTTTTTATGCATTTTGTGCTGTGCAAAAGATGCACAAAAAGCATATTATCACGGAACTGTCTGTATGTGCGTTTGTGTGTGTGTTTACGCAGCAACTTGTCCGCAACCTTCAACTCGGGAACCACAAAAGCTAGGAGGCTGAACATTTAGAGGTTTATCCCGTCCATGTATGACTCTGCAAATTTAAATTCACCCTTCCCCTGCCCGTGGATAACATGTACGGCTCCCCGTGAAAGGTTTTGACGCGGAAAATTATTACCTCGGGAACCACGGAATTTAGGAAGCTGAAATTTTAGGGTAATGAACCTCTATCCACATACAACCTTGCAAATTCAAATTTTTTATACAACCTTGCAAATTCAAAATTTTTTTTTGTTTCCGCGCTCTTGGGCGTCAACCATCGTCAGTGAAAATTTTGGCGAGATAATTATTGTCTCGGGAACCATAAAAGCCAGGAAACTGAAATTTTGCGATAACGTCCCCTGCCCACAAACAATCCCGCAGATTTAAATTCAGCCTTTCCACACGCCCAGGTATCACTTATGGCCCTGTGAAAGTTCCGGCGAGAAAAATTGTTATCTCGAGGACTATGAAAATTGGGAGTTTGAAATTTTAGGGCGATGTTCCTCTATCAATGTACGACCCCTGCAAGTTTGGTTTTGGCCCTTCACACACCACTGCATACCACGTGCGGTCCTGTGAAAGTTTTGGCAAGGAAACTGTCTCATAAATTTCAATAATTGGCCAACGCACGGGCTGCCCGTACGAAGATGCGTTTTTTGCGTGGTTCCCCGCAGTTTCTGTTGCTACCGGTACCGGTTTTATCGGCAAATGCTTCTAGCTGAACAAATTAAGATTGGCCACCAAAACTGTTAGAAAACATTCCCTTTAAAATTCCAACTTTCTAGCTTCCCTGGCACCTGGGTTAGCAACTTACTGGAACAAAATTTTCACGGATCAGTGCATGTTTACCAAGCATACCTGAGAGCTGGGTTCGAGCTGAATAAAACTTACGTGGACAGGGTATATCCTCTTAAAATTTCACTCCTTTAGTTTCTCAGGTACTTGAGTTATCAATTTACACGAAAAAAATTTTGGCGGGTCGTATGTGGGTACTACGCTTACCCGGAGGCTGGGATTGAGCCCACTAATACCCACTTGGGCGGGGACCATTCTCCCAAGATTTCAGCCTTCTAGTTTTTAGATCCCCGAGTTATGAATTTGCGTGGGAAAAATTTTGTGGGGCCCGTACGCGGGTACCACGTTTACTCGGGGGCTGGATTTGAGCTCATTAGCACCTGCTTGGACGGGGGACATTCCCCTAAAATTTCAGCTT
>UYRT01000238.1:0-10954 GCA_900617915.1 Gongylonema pulchrum
AATGAAAATAGCATGCATTGCGATAGTGTTTCTTTGAAATGTTTTATTTTTTCATTAGGAAATTATTATTATACGGTGTATTGTAATTACAATACAAAAAAGTTGGCAGTTACGTCCATCTTAACCAAAAAGTAACAGTTCGTTACAGTCTTCAGCCAGTGATTGCACATAGAAGGAGCATCGGTTGACGTAAAGTTCACACACACAACATCATTATCATCGATATCTTCAAAATGTCGAACCAGAAAAGACTCTCCCAATTCTCCAAACACTTGTGGTGAAGGCAGTGACATACGGATACGAAACAAGGTCGATGATAAAAACTGAAGAGAGCAGGGTCCAGATGTCAGCGATGATCCACCCGGTGGATGATTCGGTCTTTTGTAATCATTGTGTCAGCCACTGCGTCAGATGAGCGACGTGCAGGGTATCTTTGCGACCGGGGGAGAAAATAAAATCTGGTGAGCGAGGCATGCTTTCTTTTTGCTAATAACTGCTGGGCGTCGCACACTGGTGAATAGTACCTGTAGGGGGAGTAAACGACTGCACAGTGGGATTCCAAAAGGGGTAGCGCACAAAAATTGGGCTAACAGTAGGTACCTACAGGAGATGGGCAACCCCAAGATCGAACGGGCGTGAGGGCATTAGCTGCAGCCGTTTGATGGAAACACCCTAGTAACATTGTTAAGAGGGACATATTCGTGCTGGTTGTTCAGGCTTTTGTTAGTTGACGATCTCAGAGTTTTGGTTAGCTCTTTTTCTCATGAGGAAAAGATAGGAGGGATTGAAAGGTGGATTCGCTGCGCATTAGAAGTCGGTGTTCTGTGTCTGAATTTCGTGATGTTTGATTTCTGCAACTGTAAATTTTCGGTTTTTGCATACCCCATTCACAATAATTCCCGGTTTTTATTGCTTTTCCGTTTGAGAAAACGGGGAAAGTATTCTAGGTTTTCTCTTTTTTTTGCCGGTTAAGTACATGAAAAGAAATTTGTTAATGAAATTGTTTAATTTGAACTGAATATTAGATTATTTTCTTTAGGGAGTTACATTTGTATTTCCAAATTTTGTAAGTTCGGGGGAGCGGGAGCAAAAGAAAGAAAAAAAATAGAAGGATCTTAAAAAGTTTCATTTATGGGCCTGCATGTTTTTTATTTTATTCAGTGGTATGTATGTTCTATTTGTGCTCGTTGTAAATGTTTTTTTTTTTTTTTTTGTTGGTAGACCACAAATGAATTGTACGCATTTTTTCGATTGCAAATTGTTTTCCCGTCCTTTTTTGAGAGATTCTTTTATGCTGAAACGTTGTATCAGTTTAGCTTCTTGGATGAATTTACTATTAATGAAATATTTATGGATTATGTGATATGCGTCGTGTTCCCGGATGTACGATATCCACGCATTGTCTCAAAGATTGATATTTATTGTTTTTTTTTTTTTTTTCTGCGGGGTATTGTAAGTAAAAAAATTACAAGTGGTTGTTACATGCACACATTTTTTTCCCGGGAAAAATTGAATCTTTGCAGCATTTTCAAACGTTTTTGAGATTTGGGACCAAGCCAGATTCAAACGTATTTGGGATCCGGCCACATTTGAGATCAGACTTTACCCTTCATAGGAGACATGGAGTAAAATGAGAAGTGAAAGCCAATTTGATCCGAACGATGGATTAAAAGTCTCCAGCAGATATCACAGGTTAATTGTGCAGCTGCTGGAGCAAACATACTGTTAATCTCTAGAAACGTGGTGGAAATTAAAGCTTATTTCCACACAAATGCGTGGACCATTCTTCACAAATCGATTTGGTCTAGGATGGAAGTGCCCGGCACAGCTGCGCTTGGTATTCGGAAGCATCCCACTAACATCACTAACATAGAATACCCAACAGCCCGAGCGGTCTTGGTATACTGGAAAGCGGTAGTTGCGAGCGGGCGTGCGTTAGTATAGCGTCAAAATGCGATAGCGGTCCTGCTAGCAATAGATCACTTTTTTGCAGTATTCTTGATAATTTCACGCAGTGCTGGATGGAGTCAGGACTGCCCTGTATTCATACAATTCAGAAAAAAAAAAAAAAACAACGAGGACTGGGAAATTTTGCGAGGCTTTTTAGCATCTGGACAAATGTAACACATTTATGCACAACACAGAAATTTCCAGGACCGATAACGCATCGGCCACTTGTGATTGGGCACTTTGAAATTTCAATTAGTGGTCACATAATGTCTGTCCTTTTGGTTCCGGCATCATGCCATCGGGAAGAGGGGCAAGCAGGGGTAAAGAACGGACTGGCGCGCAAGCTCTTGAGTAGTTGCAAAATCTTGGGTGGGGGGAAGGGGACACGCTTTTTCTCGGATGCGTCAAGAAAAATCCTCTGGTAGTTGTTCCGCGGTAAGTTCATTTCGCCCTAGCGGTCACTGTTTCCTAACTCAAATATTTTTTAGAGTCAATGAAATATTCACATTCGGAGCGCCGATTTCACTTGGCCGGTTGTAAACAGTACATCAGACCCTTGAGGCGCATCGCGTGAACTGGTAATTTCACTTTTATATGAGCCGCAAACAGCTGAGTGTTTTTTTTTTCCAAACATTTACATGGGCGAGAAGTACAGAAATGCAACATGAGATGCTATGTGCGTACAAAAGGAAACGTAGCCAGGATTATTCACAGTAAAATCGGAGTTGTGTCAGGTTTCCGCATAACCTACCACCTTCCGCTCCATCAGTTTTTCGCGGACAAATTCAAAATGTTATTGGCAGCAACCGTAAACAGTAGCAACAACAACAACGGGAATTGGTAATCACCGATGAAATGCACTAGGATCGCGTTGATTTCGCAGTCAGTAAAAAAACACCGTAACGGGTGATTCCGCGGAGGAACTGTTCCGCAAAATGCTTCATGACGGACAACATCGGCAGCACGAGCGTCGTTTTGCCTTTTTTAAATTATCTGAAAAATACGCAGAGCGATGCAGAGTGAATAAATGGTAGAAGGCATCAAATGAAGCATGTAAATTAGAGACAAATGCACATTCCGTTCACAGCGGGCGCGACGAGGTTGTACTGATGATTCTTATTTCTGCTTCTGAAGGCCGAGCTCTGTCTGTGTTTACAGCTAAGCGATGAAGCAGAAAAATTGCTTTTAAAAATATGACCCTGTAATTCCCAGGCCTTCCATTTTAATATTACGGAAATGGCTTAACTGGGAAACTCCTTCAAGAAACAAAAATTTATAAAAAAAGCTTCACGCTGCAAAGCCATAAAAAAACTTCAAAAAATAATTAAGCTTCAAGCTGACAAAGGACACATCCAGATAAGCACCGTTTGAGGACAAAGATCGTCAAGAAAAGTGCATCTTCCTACTTTCAGGTTGTGAAACCGCCATTATGTCAGCACTATTGGATGCGGGATGAAAAAAGAAAGCGACATTCTCGTGGGTGTACAATGCACCGGCAAAATCCTGATAAGCCGACTGTAGCAACCAGGTTGACCTTGGACGCCTAAGCGGCGATGTTTTGCATTTTGAGTAATTTTTTGCTATGGCCATAGCACATATTTAAAGAAATTTATAAACAATCCTAGGTCAAAACCAGGCATTTTTGCCCGATCGTCTGAACCCTTGCCGTATAGAACTTCAGCGTTACTGGCGTACAGTAAGTAAGACTGTAACAAACCCTTTTGTTTTTGGCGACCTCCTGTCGTCACCGATCGTGAACGCCAAATTTTAGGAGGCCACGTAAGTAACCGCTTTTTTTTCTTGCTTAAATCGCTCATTGATAAATAATACAACGTGAAAATCAAAACCTTGAAAGAAACGAAAGTCTTGCAATAAAAAAGACTGAAAATGTACCGCTAGAATTGGGTTCCGGGAGATTTTCGCGGGTAACCAGATGCATAACAGTGGTTTTACCAGCCGGTAACGACAATGCACCCAGTGTAACACTTCCATGCAAAAAACGTCCGTGATAAATAAGTTTGAGCATTGAAGCTGAATTTACTCGTTCCTCTTCCCATTCTGCAAAAAAAAGAAGGGAATTTTGTTACCATAAATTTATCAAACTGAAAAAATCGATTTTCTGACTGCTCAGAAGCTGATTTTTAAATATTTCGAAGCATTTCTAAAGAAAAAAAAATGAAAAAATCCACTCTTTATATTCGATTTTGAGTTCTTTCAACGATTTTTGTAGAAGTTATTTCGTTAAACAGTTAAAATAATGAATAATAACCAAAACCCAGGCCTACTTCCTCCCCTCCTCCCCCTATCCCACCCTTTCCGCACCCAAGCTATTAATATGAGTATTCCATGTGAATATTTTTAGTGGGGTGTTCTCAAACGCGGTGCACAGCAATACCAAGCTCTTTGATCCTGAGCTGCATACCTCAAATTAGCAGCTAGCACCTGTTCGATGTGCAACACTCCTTCGAAGGGCCACTTTCACGGTCATTTATTTTTCGCGGGTACCACTGATTAAAATTAACTCGAAATATAAATCAAAAGTTTTATTGCTGGAAAAAAAACAAACCCGGTGGCCAGTGATCATATATATACTGTGTGATCTCGACTGCTGAAAAGCTGGATGCAAATAAAAATTCTTTTGTTTTACCGCTTACCAGGATCAGCCGCAAGTTTACCTGCAAACCATATTTGTTGTTAAGATTTCAGAAATTTACCTCAGTCAAAAATAAGCATCGATGGTCACAAAGAAAAATGGCTTTTTTTAACAATTTTTAACAAATTCGGGCTTCTGATTTTGCAAATCGTTCAAAAAATTGTCCGCGAAATAGCAAACTTATTTTTTCGATCCCTGAAGTCACAAAATCCCACTAAATGTGATCTGAAGTCAGAGGCCAGAAAAAAGAGTGACCTGAAAACTAATTTCAAATTTCTGACCTCCGGGATAGTCGGAAAGTTTGTTTTCTGAACTTCCTAGCTTTACTAGTTCCAGAATTGAAGTGTGCGGTCGGACAATGAGGCAAACACACAGACAAACAAATGATCTCGGTTTGATCGGTTTTTGTTGCATCACTGCGGCAAAAAGGCGTAAAATTCCCTATGAAGAAATGAAATACATTCTGAATAAACAAGTGTTTAAAAATTCTGGAAGGTGGAAGGCTCGCACTGATTCATCCCTCTTTTATTTCCGCTCCGAATCTATTATAATCGACAATTTTTACCAACAAATTTCAGTAATTTTTTCGACCTGAACCTAGGATTTTTGATATTTTTATAGCAGCTCTAATTTATTTTACATTTCTTCTGCTATAATATTTCTAATCCAACCAACTACTGAGCGAGAGCTTTGGAATTATGGGCCAAAACCTAACTCCTTTGCAGCTCTTATCATGGAGAAAGACCGGCCCTGGTCGCATGTTCCTTCATCGACTTATCGATCTTAATCAGCCAAGCTTCCGCAACTTGCACTAATACTCATCTCATTTTAGTTTTTAATTTTAATTTTAGCTTTTGGTTTTTTTATCCTTTTTAAAATTTTTACTTTTTAATTTCTTCTTCCATGTAATTGAAATTTTCAGAGAAAACGAGAACTTACTGTATCATTTTTTAAGGCATCGCGCTCGGGTTTTCTGGCTGCGGATGTCGACGGCATCGCAATGCGACGACAATCCGCAAGCCCTGTAAATTGGAAATAAATCACGCAAAAATTTAAGTAAGTAGCTGCGCGTCAATCTAAGCGTTTTGAGCAGTTCTGCCCAAGCGCAGACGGCGCTTATAACTGTTAAAAGCGTTCATCGCACTGCAGGTGATAATGCTATACGCATTCACCATCGAAATGTTCTGAACAAAGTCTTTTTTCCAGCGTCCTGTTTTGTTCGTGCACAAACTGGAACATTTGTAGCTTTCATTATCACAGCAATTGCCCAAAAACTGGCTTTCAAATGCGAATCAACAAAAATAAAAAGCAAGCCTTATATCAGTAATTTATGTTCCGCACTGAAGCAAACCCCAAGTAACACGGAAAGAAATATGAAACAATTGAATATTTTTAAGCAGTGAAATAATGAAAAATTTTAGCTTGATAAGTGTGAAACAATCCTTAATAATAAAAAAATATAAAAAACAATAACAATTTGATAATTTTAATTTTAGAAATTCTTTTAATAGCGAAAAAATATGAAACAACTCTCTCAAAATTTCTGTTCTTTGGGCTGTCTGTTTTTTGACCCAGAAAATTTCCCAACCAAACTTTCACGCGTTCGGTACTTGAGATCTGGCATGCATGGAAGCTGAATTTGAATTCTTTGGATCACACATGTTTACTAAGCATACTCCAATCTGTCTTGGCTGCTTCCAGGCAAGACGGATTGGAAGGATGCTTAATGTCCGTGGGCGTCCAGCGTTAACTTTCATAATGCGTCTTGTCCGGTTCCCGAAGATATTTGCAAGTTCACCTTTCACATGCCCGTACGTGAGTCCTAGACGTACTTGGTCTTAATCTTGTGCCGCTTTAATTCCGTGCAAACTTGCTTTCTACAAGTTTTTTCCGGGTAAAGATGCCACAAAATTTTCGTGAACTCCGAATTTTTTTTAGTATCAATTTGTTTACATGCTGTACTAATCCACGCTTTGCTTGGCAAATCTTTTTTTTTTTTTGAGTAAACAAGAACATTTTTATACGCGCTACTGGACTAGTTTTATAACATAGACAGACCGTTCTCCGTCCCTGACTCACCTCCCCTTCCTCTATCCCTCCTTCCTTTTCGTTCCACAGACATAAGCATTAAAAAAAGCACTTTTCCAAATCAAGGAATGGAGGAAATGAGAGAAATGATGCTTTTACTGTCGTCAGAAAAGTGTTCGTTCGTGCGCACGCTTGCTGTCTTCAGCCGCTGAATCACCTTTCCTCCTACCATCAAATAAAGATGGAAATAAAGACTGAATGCAAATAGCAATGATAATAATAACGGTAGTAATGATAACAGTAGCGATGACAATGACTAATAATAATAAATAATGGTAACCGTGATAGTAATAACAATATTAATATTAATGATACTATTAATAATGATAGTGTTAATAATAACGTTAATAATATTAATAATAATGTTAATGATATTAATAATAATATTAACGGTAATATTAATAATATTGATAATAATACTAGTAATAATATTAATAACAACATTGATAATGTTAACAATAATATTAATAATAATGTTAATAATATTAATAACATACAGTAGTAACACAGTTACATTAGTAATGAGACAGAGTAGTCAGGGACAAATAATCATCACAATAATAATAATAATGATAAGGATAACAATAATAATGATGGTATTCGTAGCAGTAATAATTAAATTTTACAATTAAATTAAATTTCATAACAGTAATAATTATTCAATTTTAGAACATTATTCAAATATTTGCTGGGGGAAAACGACCCGGGCACAATTATTAATCGTGGCTTGTGAAGGCCAGTATCTGACACTGGCAGTGACAGCTCATGCAATCCATTTAAAAATAATATCAGGATTTTCAAAGTTCATAGTCAACAGTTTCCGCAGTTCAGGTTACGGTAGCAAAAATAACAATACAAACAAATTATGAGGACCAACATCGCCCGGATCCCCTCGAAATTAATTTCCCTCATCCTGCCCCACTATTTTTTTCAATTTTTTTTCTAACAACTCTGACTGCAGCCCTATTTTTAAAAAAAGTTATTGTCAGTAAAAAAGTAGGTAAAAAATAATGAGGTAATTTGTCGTCGGTAAAGCAGCAGTAAATTTATGCAGACAAAAAATGATTTCATAAAAATGATTGTAAAATACACTTACGATTGTATCAGTTTCGTTGCAAAACAATAATTTTGCTGTTTCAATCAGATTACAACTGAGTTTCAGGATGAAGCTGCAAACACTCGCTTTCAGCGATTCCTCATTTCTCTGCAATTTCGGAAAAACAAAATTTCGGAAACGGAGAAACTCAAATGTTTTCGTCGCCAGGAAACCTCCACACAACAACTTTTCACAAAACAACAAGTTTTCGTCCAAAACCAGCAATTTAACGCGCGCGCATCAGAACTGCTGATCGATGCGATCATGCTTTTTTGCGCGCGGTTTTGTGCTCGGGCAAGATCGTTAAGAGTGTATAATTAGTCGCGGTTTAACAATTTAACATGTGCACATAGATTTTAATAGTGTTTTTACTAGGCATGGAGAAGAGGAACATCGGCGTGGAACCTCATCGTGACTTGGGAGCGCCATCGGACTCTGGCAGTTCCAAGGGTCTTGAAAAGACACTGTACCGCGTTTTGTCCGACTAAACTTGCTAATGTCAGCTTGACCAGTACTTGGTAATGCGGCAAAGAACAAAAAAAAAAAAGAATGAACGTAAAATAACGCATTGTAGGAACAATAACGCGGAGAACCGGAGAACGAGTGCTGGACGGATGTCGTCAACCCGAGAACGAGAGGCTGCTAAGAATCTCAGGTTCTGGACTGATGCCGTCACGATAAGGTCTGGATATCTCAATATGCACCAACAATTGTAGGTCGTTATCGAAGGACGAATTCATAAACCATCTTCTCCGGGAAATCGATATGGCGAAAAACTTTGAACACATCGTAGCCCAGAAAGATGGAAAAACGATTTTGCTTCGTTGGCGGAATCGGGTTTATTGCCAGCAGGGAATCTCCCCTGCCAGCTCCACTCGCGAGGAATCGGTATACTCCTCCTTAGGCTAGATCTATCGAAAGCCTCAAAATCATCAAAGTCTCCACTCCCGCTGTGGACAGTGGATAAGTAAGAAAGGACGAAAAGAATTACGCTGGCAAAGAGAAACTACACAGATGACAGCTAGCTAAAATGGCGAAGACAAACAAACAGCCTGTTCCGGAATGCCTGGTTTCAGAAAGATGCGGGAAGGAGATGGACTTGGATTGCACCAGACGCAAGAAAAAAAAGATTAAACTGACTATCTCTTAAGAGGTGTACAAAGCCAATAAATGGCTGGTAATGAAAAGAAGCTAGCGCTGAGCAAGTGAATTGCTACGCGATTATCTTAATAAACATCAGAGCTCCATGCTGCGGGATGATGAGCGATCTTGACATTCTGAACAGCATAAATATGCCTTCAGATCTGTGGGGTGAAAACTGCCCGTAAAGCAGACGCAAATTACCCCTATTTAAGGCAATCCTCCAAAAAGGAAGTGGGATGCGGCAAAACCTCACCCTCATCTTCACGATATGTGTAAATAAAAATCGATCATTTTCAGGAGTTCAACCAGAATTCAACAGCAGCAATAATAAAGTGAGGACAGACGGACAAACTGACAAACACACACACATAAACAAGCATGTAGACCGATGTACGGACAAGCAGATGGCGCACAGACACATCGACTGTGTGTGTGGATGGGGATGGGTGTGTGGATGAATGAATTGGATACTGAAGTGAGTGTGAGTGGGTCGGCCACTTTGCAGGAGGGCAATTCACTGGGGAACGAGGGAGGGGGAGGGTGGGAACCCGTCATTGTGTATAATTTTAAAATGCATTCACGCACACTACTACAGCACGACGAATCTTATATAATGGCCGTCTAGTAGAAGCTCCCTGCTGCTCTTATTATTCCCATCATCATATATTCCGAACTGGGCCCGACCGAAATACCAAAATTCATTTCGATCCGCTCAAATTCATAAGAAAAGACTGCAGTGACCGAAGCGCAACAAACAGACCAGTATTTCAGTAATAAGAAATGGGAATAGACTGATTATAATGCATGATGAGGGCAGTGACCTGGGTCAGGTCGCGGCAACCACTGGACATCCGAACCAATTGCAAAATTAGCACGTTATCCTTGACCAAATCTTCGACCGTCGCGTCTCATTTGGAAAACGCAGTCTTTCACAGTCTACGGTCATTTAGTTCTGTAATGGATGAAGGTGCGGAAACAATCCAACGTTTTATGGAAAAATATATTTGGAAAAAACAAAAAAGAAGGGAATTTTTAAATGGCAGGAGGTTAATGCATTGATTATCAGCATAGGCGGATCCAAGGCGTTCTCACGGGAGGCGGGGGAGGGGGCGACAGGGGGTTTCAAGTAGACTCTTCTACAGTAAAATAACTGCTACTAAGCCCTTTCCTCCTGCATCCGCCAATGATTACCGAACAGTTTTCGCAAGCTCATCGAACAAAAAACTAAGCGGATTAGGGTACAGTATTCCGGATATTACTATATTTTTCATGTGGGAATTTTTTCTGAGTGCATAAACCAATCTTTCCAAATCAATATAAGACAATGCATTCTCAAAAAGGAAAATTTTTATTACCCATGCTCCTTTCTCGAAATTTTTATTGCGTCACCCATTTTTCCCCACCAGTTTCAGGCTTCCCAGGAGCCCCAGTTCCCTTGTAAGCTTACTTTACGCCACTTCTCCCCGCCACCAAGGTCACAGTCCGGGGATAAAAAACACGAAATTCAAATTGTAAAGTTTTTGGAACTTCTCTAATTATCAGGACAGAACAAAGTGCTCTGCTTTGCTGCTCTCTTGTTCCCCCACGCTCCTTCTTGCGTGATAATGTGATGAAAACCGGAACGACCCTCTTCAACGGATAATTGAACGTCCTTGAGCGAAGAAGTAATTATTATTTGTGAATGCATGAATATGAATGCACGACGGAAAAGGAAATACCCAACAGTTATTTCATGCCTCGCAAATATTTTTGCAGAAAACGACGACGCATGCAAATAAAAGGAAACGACACTCTTAAAAGTTTTTAAAGGAAGTATTATCCAGGAAATTTGCGATCCTTCTCGAGACAAGTCAATACCAAATGCACTTGCTTGTTGCTGTGAAAAAATTGACTTGAAAAGAAAAAACAAACTAAGCCAAAGCAAAGTTTGCTAGAAAATCAAACAACTAAAAAGCTGAACATTTTGCAGCTCATTTTAAGCGATGAAATACTGATCACAAAACATATATATATATATATATATA
>UYRT01000239.1:0-10936 GCA_900617915.1 Gongylonema pulchrum
CCATCGTTCAAATTTTTGCGTTCAACACGCAGCTCTGTTCAAATTATCTATCACAACGTCCAAAGCCTCACTAAGCACAGTCAACAGATTGCAAAAGATGAAGTTTTCACAGCCAGCGATGTAATATTACTGGGTGAGAATTGGACATTGCCGGGAGACCGAATTACTGTTAGCGGGTTTCGGACAGTATCACGAAGTGACAGAACGCCCGGAGGAGCATGTTGCCTAGTGTCGGGAAAAGTGTTAGGAAAGGTGTGAGATGCTGGCGGCATAACGAACGAACAAAATGGAAATGGATTTTATGCAGCGGTTGTCAAATTGGACAGTGTTCTCATCGCCAGTGTATATGCTAGCCCAGGAGTCGCAGACGACAGCGTCCGAATTTTTTTTGACAGAAATTTGTGCGGAAGATGGCCGAAAGCTTGTAGTGGGAGGCTTCAATCGTGATATAAGCGGAGATCGTAACCAAACTTTCACGAAAATGGTAGAACGGTCGGGGCTAATGATTCGGAAAGTCAGCGTGCCAACAACAGCTGCAAATACAACCTTAGATCTCATTTTAAGTTAGATGTGGTGCGTATACTTCATTGACAAGTTTTCATGAACCGGTCTGGATCCAGCATAAAAGCAGTGACTAAACCACATCTCATTAACCAGCACTGAATAAGCCAAAAAGCTAAATAATTTGCGACGGTACAGTTCCAAACAGCACGATTGTAGAAAACTCCTGCAGGACAACATATGTTGGTTCACTCTCACTAGGTTATGTGTAGTAGTTATTTAGCGCCAACTTCAGCATTGTTAATTCATATCTGTATAACATATCTGGGACTTTTTTCTACTATTCATTCATATCTTCATGCGCTCGGCCAGCAGTTGCTTCTTTACCCTAATTCTTCCCTTATAGTCGAAGGTTAAATTGTTCGGGAATACCATAGCAGCTACTGCCTTTACAACTTTGTAAAAAATGTTCCTTGCATGACTTGGGAGTCTAGTCCTTTGGGAGTAGTACAGGGAGCGGTTCCTGAATTTACAATTTAGCACAGAGTTTTCGAAAACCGCCGAATAAAATTTGTACTTTATGAGGTTCCCTGTGGCTTCATTTTCATTGCTCGATACTTGCAAAATGATATTTTTTGTCCTTTAATGGGAAATATGAATCCCAGTGGAATATAACAACCAAGACTGTACTCTGCATCCTCCTTGACTGCATTATAATGTAGGAAATCACCATTCGAGTTCCATTGTTCTTGTGGTTCACATTGCCGAAATCCTAATTTCAGGCATTGATTGATGGTTTTCTGTCAGTGCATTTACAAGCCGTTAATATACTGCAGTCTGTCGTTTCGTTGCGTGGGTGTTTTAGTTACTCTGTCCATTATTTGCCTAACTTCCTTTCTTTTTTCAGCAATTTCTCATTGCTTTTATTGTCACTTCTTCTGTTTCATTGTAGTCCGTCTGTGGAGGGCTTCGTTTTCCCTTTTCTAAAGACGAAGTTGAATTGCTTCACTAGCGCTTCTTTCCCACATTTTCTATTCCATACTGGCATTCCGAAAACTGCAGTTTTTTCGCATTTGTCTTAAAACACTTCTCTCTCTCTCAAACGTCGCTCCTGTGTTTAAATTTTACCTCGCTGTTTTTGACTCTGTCGTTGATATCTCATTTTTGCCTAGCTTTTTTGTGATTAACTTTTTTCGTGGCCATAATACTTCATTTTATCGTATGAGTGCTTAGACATAAACACGCCTGGAATCATTTTACGGTTGTTTTTTTTTCGGTATTTTTTGACTACTTTGTGCCTATGTTCTACTTTTTGGGCTGTTGTTGATTTCAGTAATGTGTTTTTGTTACTGTCATTGTCCTTACTTTGCCGACAGTTAAATACTTTTTCAACTCTTGTATTTAATTGTTTGTCCTTCGGTCTTTTTTTTTTCTTAAACTACGTTGTGTCTGTTTTTTATAAAACGTGCCGAAATAAATAAAAAACCTGCTCATCCTCGTCTCACAGAGTGAACGAATGAAAAGTCCATTCTACAGCTGTTGATGATCCTGCTATTTTTTCGTATTCGAGCTTCAGCACAAGTTAGACGAACATGACTGGCACGAAATATGCTCACTTTACATAAAATAAAAATCCAGCCTCAGAAATCAAATGTCTTTGCATTTGAACCAAAAAAGTAATGTCTTCTGTAATGGTAAATAAAACAAACTGTCGTCCATCAAGAAGCGTGGTGTGCTGAGAGATTCGTTCGAAGCAGGGAAAGGGGCTGGGATAAATTGGTTTAATGGATACATGTGTAGATCTTTATTCAGTTGGCTAAGTCACGTACATTTGTAAGGGGGTTGAGGTTGATGATGAGTGGGGAAAGAAGGAAGTGTCTTGCTATTTTTTTGTCATGTGTACTCAAAGTTGGGGAAATGGCTGAAGTATTGCTTGTTTCCAAAGTGCTTTTATAATGGGGATGGAGAAAAACGCAGACGTTTTGCAAGCAGAATTTGGGGGAAAGATAGGGAAAGAGGGCGAGGATGAAGGTCAGGTGGAAAGGGAAATAAATGAATGGGAATGGAAATAAATGAAAACAAATTCCTAAGCCTTTTAAAGTCGTCGGAATCTCACTAACGGACAAGTGAAAGTTTTGGCGGAAGATTGCTAACTTGGGAAAAAAGAAAAGTTGGGACACTGGAATTTTAAGAGAATGTTCGACTCATGTGTGAGTAGAAGATTCCAAATTTCTCTTCCAATAAGATTTTTCGCTCACCAGCAACTTTTCATTTGTCGAGACACTGAAGCCGACATCTACAATTGACATGCCACGTTGCTGCAGATTTAACTTCCTGAACTTTGAAGACCAGTATGTAATATATTTTAGCTACTGTAATTCTTTGCGATCTTGCTACAGCACGAAATAGTGCAAAAACGCATGATTGCTACGGCTCGCCTGATGCGTTCTAGCCTGGGTTTCTTTATTTTATAGAACACAAGCGATCTGGCTTGTTATTTTTACCAAAAAATAGATGAATTGCGGTACTGTTTTTGAATTTTTTTCTCCAGTTCTAGTATTTTTGTTTTTGGCTAAATTTTTACCGCAATTTCTTTTTTTTATGTGATTTAGTTATTTCCTCTGCTGAGATTTTTTGTCATTCGTTTACAAGGTTTTTTAAATCTTTTAGAATTTCTCGATTTAGTAGACGCTGTAGAAATATGAAAAAAATAATCTTTACCGCAGTATTTATAGTGTTATTAGCGTCAGAAAGTTTTTAAGTGTTAAGAGCCAAGTCCATAAGTTTTTCGTAAGGTACTGCTTTTATTTCACTTTATTAAGGTTTATTGTATCTTTGAACAGCTTGCTTAATGTTGCTTTCCGCCCGATTTATCTGTTTCTCCACTTTTGAAGTCTTATTTTGTTAAAAAATTCAAATGAGCTGTGTAACCTTGAAAACCCGAAAAGAGAAATTGTCTGCGGCGTTCACAGAAATTTCTTCAGACCATTCGATTTTTACTTTTCTTTTTTTGATGCATTGGCATATTTCCATTTGAAATTATGACTAAGGCATTTTTTTAAATTGCCGATGCGGCCCTTTTTCTTTTATTGGTCGAAAGGTGAAATTTTTCAGAGTTATGATGACTTGGTTTCGTTCTCTGCGTATACTGGAAACGAAAAAGCAACGGAGGGAAAGGATCAGTTACGAGAGGTCTCATCGACTGAGTAATGTTGAGGGGATTTCAAGGTGGGAGCAAGACTACGTGCTTAATCCTGTATACGAACAGTTCCTGTTTGATGAATATCTGGAAATGGGTTCGTCTTAAAAATCTAACATTTCAACGAGAAGAGTCTGGACTGTACGCATAGCATAGCACTGGTGGCTTCCTTCTTCACATTTATCAGTTTCTACAGTTTTTATTCGATTGTGGCGGGCTGACCAACTGCTGCATGAATTAGGAGATGGCGCAAGCCTAAGTTCCAGCCATTAGCTCAAGCTGTGAAGTCTTAATGCGCAGGTGGATATTTTATAATTATGTGTAAGTTCTGATGTATAAGTTCCACTTTCTCCAAATTAAACCTTCCGTGGCGCTCCTTTTTTTGAATCCCTGTACATTCCCTGGATTTTTATTTTATGAGCTGTTTTCTTTCAGTCAGAAAATGCGTTTTTTGAGCAGAAACCAGAATTCAGAATGTGTTTTTATTAGTGTGAACGTGATACCTTGTAGTAAGCACTGTCTACCAATAGAGGTTATTTTTTCTGCGAATTTTCCAATTGCTTTGACCAGTGCAATACTGCCTGGTAGTCATTCTGCTGACTTCTGACACTGGGTCTTCTGAGGTGATTACTAGCTTTCTGGCTGTTTTGACAGAAGTATTTGGTAAAGCTTTAAGGCGCTTCGACATGTCATTGGGGTATATTAAACATCATCACCTCTCCTCGAACACTTTCTTTTTTTTAACGATGAGACACCTTGCCGAATAGCTTGTGCAATAAGTCCTTTTTTTCATCCATTTTTCTTCTAGAAAATGATCAGAATGTGTTTTTTTTTTTCAGTGATACAATTCGGTTTTGTGACGCTTTTTGTGTCGGCGTTCCCGTTGGCACCCCTTTTTGCATTGCTCAATAATATAATTGAAATTCGCGTTGATGCATACAAATACGTTGTGACCACTCGGCGTCCGATGCCGGAGCGTGCCAGGGACATTGGCATATGGCTGCCCATCCTGGGCATGATTAGCAGAACAGCAGTGCTAGTTAATGTAATATTTTCATTTATATCTGAAATTTAAGCGAACATTCACTAGAGAAGTCATTAATGAAGTGGAAGGATTTATTTTGTTTCTGGAGAGTTGCATGGGTGAGAAAATATAGAATTTAAGCGTATGAGGGGAGGGGTTGTCAGCTGCCGGAACGATGAAGAAAAAGAACACAGCGGTGAAATAAAGGTTATTCAGAATATCAAAAAAAAAAACGCTTTCAAGCAAGTTTTATTAAGTAATACATGTGTTAAAAGCTGGTAGATGTAACGCCGTGGCAACTGTTGTTCTCGTTCTGAAAGTCGAGAATCCGAATGCGCTGTTTTTAGGCAGTTAATCCGTTTACGACTTGTGTCTGTGGTAAATTGGTACTAGTTTAAGCCAGGAGTCAAACCGCTCATCAGCTTGCATCTGGGCAACCTACCACTCAGTGGTTGCTTTTGACACTTTCTCTGCTATAATTTCCGGATGAATCGGCCTTTAGTGGAGAATAAGCGCGGAGGCATATGAATTTATACACTCAGAACGTGTTCTTACTTTGATTTTCTTTGTACGATTTTTGTCAGTTATGCCTTGATGTTATAGCGCGATTTTATATTCAGGCATTGTCTGGTCAGCCGTTTGTCAAAAAACGTTTGTTTTCGGCCTATTCGGCTTTTTTTCGTAACCACATATGTTATCATAAATAAACACAGCGGATAGTGCAGACCTTAGGTGTAACGGTGATTTGTAGGCATGCATAATTGCATTTACGAGTGATTTCATACCGAGACTTGTGTATCTGCTCGTGTACAATCACACTGAATTGTATGGATATGTTAATAATTCGCTTTCCTTCTACGATGCATCTGGTATTCATGTGAAATGGAGTAAATTCAGTGGTGAACAAATTACTGTTTGCAGGTTTGTCCCCTCGAATAATTATCCCTTCCCCTCTCCCTCCCCGCTTCTCCTGGTTTTGTTTTATTCCCCCTTATCGGTTTTATCTTTTTTATTTTTATTTGAAATCCTTTTTTTTCCATAATAAGTAGTAAATAAAAATGTTTTATTCCAGGTTTCGTGATTATCGAAAACCGCCATGCACTGTTGCACCGCTGGCCGACTGTGACGATAACTATGGCCTTACAATGCAGTGGTGGATTGTTTTTACATTTCGTCTAGCATTTGTGCTTATTTTTGAGGTAGTTTTCTTTTATGTAATGGTGAAACATGGCCGATAACTTAAATGAAAGGTTGTTATCCCAATAAACATCAAAAAAAAAAAATAAGTTACAAAAACTAACGGAAAATTTATTCAGAAGTAGCTTACATATTGGCACATTGCCCTCACTTGCTAACAGGACATTGCTGGCTTCAAGTTTTCAACACGTCTTGGAAACCAGCTGGTCGTTGTTTACGAATAAATGTCGTTGAAAGGTTGCACGAACAACCACTAGACCATACCAGTTGTAATAAGTTCGCTAAGACCGCTTGAACAACTAGTGCAATGATCCAGTGCCAGTATTGTATTCTGGAATGTACCTGTGCATATCTCTGCAGGGCCTTCCAATCCCGCGTAGAAGCCATTATACTGTGATAAGCGATATTATGTCAATGTATTTTATCTGAAAGCTGCATCTAGAAGGGCTGCCGTTTGACGCAAATTCCGAAGAAAATTTAGTGAACGCTTGATTTCCTCAAAGTATCGAATCGGAAAGAACCGAGCTTATCCGATCAGTATCACCGCGTTCAATGCAAGTATTATACGGATGCGAAGCGTGGTTACTGAAGAACGCAGAGTGAATGCTGGCTGTGACGGAGAAAACAATGGAGCAAAGAATGCTTAGAGTGCCTCTGCATGAGCATTCAGATTTTCTATCAGATGAGCTGCGTGCAGAGTGCCATTACGAAAATGCGAAAATAAAATCCGATAGGCAGAACATGCTGTAAGCTTTGCCGACACTCTATGGACTTGGCGTACCCTGCAAGTGTTAACAGGAAGAAAAAACGACTACTCAGTCGGTTGTAAAGAAGGTGTTGTACAAATAGTTGAACAGGAGGTGAGCATTAACTGGATTTACGCAGCTCTGAGCCGAAAGGATTGGCGTATTACAGCATCTTGGCGATAGCACTAATATCGGAGCATCGCACTAGTTGTCCTGACGGCCTTGGTAATTTCGATATTACTAAATTTTTGAATTTTTAAGTTTTATTTTTATTGAATTTTTTTTTTTAATTTACAAGTTTCTGTTTTTTTTACGCGTAGCTAAAATTAATAAAATTTCGGGCTTAAATAACACTTTGGGCTTATTTGTGAAAAACGAAGGAAAAGCAAATTTTAGAATGGGGGAGAACCATATGCTTATTTTCGTTTGCCCCACGTTGTAATGGCGATTTACAGAACAACGAAGGTGATGTCAAAATATGCCTTTAATTTTTCTGACATTATTTTGCAGCATGTGGTGGCAGTGGTAAAAGCAACAGTTGCCTATCTGATTCCCGATATTCCCTCTCATATTTTCATACAGCTTCAACGACAGCGCTTTCTTGCCCGACAGGCTCGACTATCCGACATCAGTTCTCGAAGTAACAACCATCGGGATAATCAGGATAAAGTGGATAGCAGGTTAGCTCACACGGTTGTTTGTAGTGCACTACTTAATGTTTGTAGCTTCCTGAGGCTTTTCTTACACTAGTTAAGATCAAAACCCTTTCCGTATTCGCTCTGTATGAAAGGCAGAAGCACTCGGGAAGAAGCCGGAGTGGTTGATCCTTCGCTCACTGACAAGGCTGTTGATGGTTCCCTCTTTCACTGGTTACTTAAAAGCAAATTAATGGTGCATTTGATTTCCTGATGTGCCCAAGTGCCAGTTTACCACTGAAACGAATCATAGTTTTCCAAAAAAAAAAACATCGGCAGAGTTGAACTTTCATATTACTAAACCATAGCGGTGCTTCTTTTCATAGCACTGTAGCTCAGTATAAAATGCTCGCAAGAGTATGAAGTACTCTTTTTTCATTGATAAAACCGTAGTGTTTTTTGCCTTTGGAATGATTTACGTTAAGTAATATTTAGGATATTTTTATTTTTTCCGAACTTAAATACTTTCACTGCAATATTTTCAGCCAAGCAGATTCTTCTCAGGAAGACATCATGTTCCATCCAGGCTCCTTTGATGGCGAACAAATGCCCATTAAACTGGAAACTATTATGAGGAATAGTTTTCAAAAAGGAGCCGGTTCTCTTGTTTCGATTCAAAGTCGCCAAAGTGATAGTTACCATACTTGCCCGAGTGAAGAAAAATAAATCTAGCCAGTAAATTTTTGTTTTGTGAAAATTCAGGAACTTTGTAGTGTTAATTTAATTTTTCGTTAAATAATTTATTGAGAATCTCGCCTTGACCATAATTGGATGGACGTGTATTAGTAATTGGTAACCGCAAGAAAGTAAATGACCACTCAGCTGGCCTTGGAAGAGATGATGTAGAAGTATCGAGCCAGAGTATAACCTAGGATCGGATGGCTGTTCTCGGATTGTGGGAGCATCCCAGTAACGTCATTGACGTACGATATTCACTCCGACCACTTGCATATTCTTGGTCACCTCAAAATCATATTCAAAAATATAATTCGCAAAATCAGTTTTGGTAGTTCGTCGCAAAAAGATGCATATGCGTGGATTTTCGGTAGTCCTTTTCTGAGACGGAGTGTTGAATTTTTAAATTTGTTGACTTTTGAATATGTTTTATTTCGTAAATCAGTGTATCTCTCTGTGTGTAAATGTGCATGGAAATTTTGTTACATTTAATTGTGTGGAATTTTTGCATTTTTACCATTGGCCGGTTATCTAACTCATAATATGTTGGTATGTTTCGGGTGAATTTTTGTCTGTTGAGGTAACACTTTTCTCGCTCTTTGTTGTCAATCGACCAGCAGTATTTTTGCCTGTCATCTCTGTTGCATTTTCGTGAAGTCTGGTGATAGCTAACTCAGTGGCAGTATTCGCCGACAATGTCTTTGTCTCCTTCGAACAAACTTAGCTTGTTCGCTTCTTTTGTTGTTTGTTAATTTTTATTTGTTTCTTCATATATGCAAATTGCAAAAACGCATATTAGGAAGAGGCTGTGTGTGTGTGTGTGTGTGTGTGTGTGTATATGTGTGTGTGCTTGGTTCTTTTGCGTACCGTGTAGGAGGTGTCCGAACTCAGGGAAAGTATGTCTCAGCTGCGTCCGGAATTGTTTTTAACCGGTCTTAAAGCCGGTTTCGTGTGAGATTTGTTGTGCGCTCTGTAATCAGTTTTGTTTTTCGCTGTAGTTTTGGAACAGGGTCCGACCTTGTGCTTTTTTGGGCATGGATTATTGGGAAAGGACGTTGCTGCTATGCTCAAGATCTAAGATTTGGCCCTGCTGGCAGAAAAACCATTTTCTTTACGATTCGCTTATTTGTCTTTCTGGTGAACTGGTACTCTCATGTATCAGGGGATTAAAACCATGACGGTTTCAGCCTGGTTCCAATCAACTGCCGAAAGGAGGACGTTGAACAGGCCTTGCCAGCAGGTATTACTATTGGCAGGTACTGTCATCTGGGCAATTTTTAAACGCTTGCAAGTCTCCATAGAGTGTGAAAGAGAGGAGGGTTTTGAGTTTTCTTATTTTCTGCAGGTTTTTATGGATGCATTTTTTTTTTTACCAAATATTGTGCGTATATAAGCAATAAAGAAGCCGATTTATTAGCTGGTCGCATTTCTTGGAATTGTTTGAACATATAATTTATCTGAGGGAAGAGTGCGTTGAGGTAGCCCGTCTGATTGAATTGGACAGCGGTTTAGGTCTAATGTTGGTCGCGGCTTAGATGGATTCATGCACCTTTCGCCTCCACCGCCCCTTCCCCAGCGGCACAGGTGCCAGTGCTATAAACCCTGGGTCTAAAGTTAAAACTGGGAAAAATTCTCTCCCGCATCCCCGGTCGCTCCTTCCCCCTCCCTTAGGAAGTCGTCCCGAATCTGCCTATGCATCGCGGCATTAATTGTTGGCAACAATTTACAGTGGAATGTAGCGGAAAACTTGGTGAATCTTATAACAAAAAGGTTAAAAAACAAAAGCAAAGCAATTGCAGTGAAGAGGAACTGTGTTTGTGACAGCATAATACTTGCAATATAATAACAATGGTAATAGTATTAGTAATAATAATGATGGTGATAATAATAATAATAGCAATGATAATAGTAATAATAGTAATAATAATAATAATAATAACAATAACAATAATAATAATAATAATAATAATAATAATAATAATAATGGCAGCAATGATGACAATTCAATAATCATAATAATAAGAGAAAAAAATAGAAAACGAATCCCAGAGCAGTAAGACTTCTTAATCTATCAGCATTTTAGTTCCTCCAACCAGCACTGCTTACTGGTCTGCACAAATTTGTAAAAGTAGAAGAAAATGCTATAAAACGGAGTGCGGTTTTCGCAACATTTTATCGTTTTTCATTTCCTTTTCACTAAGTAAATCCTTCTAGAATGGTGCAGAGACTGAAAAGCTCAGTCGTTCGGTGTTGTTGTTGATGAGCAGTGGTGATGCGGATGGATAACGTGGTCTGGAATCGGAGTTCAGCTGGCTGCACAAATGCTGCTGTTGCTGCTGTTCAGTGGAAAAGTGCTGCGTCGGTGATGGCTTGACATCCTCTGGTGCTCGCTCTTTCTCGGTCTTTTGCTGCTAGCATGAACGGCCTTTCATTCATTGATGACATGGTTCGTTATAATTGATTTTTATCTTTTGAAGAAAGAATAATTTATTGGATGTGTGTGATTTTGAGTTGACCTTTTTCTAGGCAGCTAGCTTTAGTGGGAATATTGGAGTTTGAAACAAGTTTAGTTTGCAGGTGCAACTGCGCCAACTTAGTCCTGAGCTGCATAACTTCAGTACTAGTATCCACCGTCTACACTATTTATGTTTGCCACAGCTAGGTGGTGGACCGCCCGAGTGGTCGTTTACTTTCTCGCGAATATCATTTGCTAATGCGCGGCATTCACCAGTTGGCGACATGCTCCCCCATTAGATTTTGTTTTTTTTTCTCGGGTGGTCGTACTAGCAGTAGAAGTTGAAAGCTTAAGTTTTTGTAGTAACTGCTACAGATAATTTTATTGAACTAATTGACTAAAAAAAGTGCTAAGTAGATGATGGTCGGCTGAATAATTAATTTT
>UYRT01000240.1:0-10931 GCA_900617915.1 Gongylonema pulchrum
GGGGGGGGGGGGGGGGGGGGGGGGGGGGGGGGAAGAGTAAAAGTTTTGCAGTTTGCTTTTTTTTGAAGCAAAGAATAATTTCTTTCATTTAGGTTTGATTTAGTGGACAGGAAATGGATAAGTACTCGTGAGAATTTGTCACTGGATGCACTGCTTAATAAGGAATTTCGTGGAATTTTTTGTACGGAAGAAATTGATTTTAGTGAACATGTGTGACATTGTTTTATCATTTTCACATAGATTTTTTAGTGTGTTTTTTATGTTTCGCAGCAGTTATTGTATGTGGCCACTGTTAAATTTTTATTTTAAAGTTGAAGGATTTTCACTTTAAAAAACGGGTGGTGCTTCTGCGATATAAAGATGGTACCCTTTCGAAAAAAAAATCTTTCTTCTCTTGCATGTTTTGAGCAGCAGTTTGGTATTTTGATCAGTATCTGGGGTACTTTGATGAGCAGTTTCTTCTCGTCATTAATGCAGTTTGGAGCTTTTTCAATCTTTTCTATTTTGGGCTTCTCTCATCCACATAATTTCACATAACAGTTCGAGCTAGCCGTATGTGTTTTGACCACAGGCCACTATTAAATATATTCAGTCACTCGTGCTAGATTTTTGCAAATTATTCCTTCTCAATTCCCCTCACTGTGACTCGGTGCATTATTACTTTGTTTGTTTTAGAATAGACTGTTCAAAATCGTGTAAAATTTGTGGTTCCAGCACAGATTGTAGATCTTGTTGATTTTTCGCTTAATTATGTACTTAATAAATATATTTGTTGATGAAATCCTTTGTGTTTTAAAGTCAGTTCGGTCTCTAGCCGAATAATTATCATGCACACTTTGTTCTACATCAACGTACTTGTTCGGAGATACAGTGGGCTTACTTCATCTGGTTATTCGTAGGATCTGTTTCGATCCATACTCTATTCCTAAGATCATTTTCGTTGTAGATTGCTGAAATCTGCTTCGTCCTAGATTCCTAGGATACGTATTATGAATTAAATTTACCTTTCAGGAAGAATGCAGCGTTCGGTCGGAGTACTGGGCGCCGGAAATATTTTGATGAAGGGATGCCGTATGCTTCGGGCAATGTCGACCTGGATTACGGCACGTTTCGGCGAAGAAATGGAGAAGTCGATTTTGCCGGTACCAATAATCACTAAACCAAACCAGCTTTTGCTTCAAGTCAAAGTATAAAAATTATTTTTCTCCTACAAAACCAAGTTGTCTCATTTCATTGAGTTGAATCATGTATGTTTTCTTTCTTCGCTAACATGCCATTTGCGTATAGCGAAATTTTTGGGTCCAAGTGAATATTTGCATCTGCCAAAGTGAAAACCAATCCTTCTAGGACTGATTGATCTTTGATGGAATTGGTATTCGTGCATGCTAAGGAATTAGAGATCTGTGTCAGTGGGTTGTTGCTGCTGGTATTTGCTACCGCTCGGATTATTTTGGGTGTTTCGCTTCTCATAGAGGACCATTTTGGAAGGGTTCTGACTTCTGAAAATGTTTGAGAATTTTGGCCTTGATTTACATCAAAATTTCGGAAGTATAACCAAATTAGAGCGTTCTAATCTATCAAATTTGTACAGTGGATAAAGTTCGAACATAAATTTTCAGGCCGCTAGCGTGAATCCAATTGATACCGCAATGCGCAATGGCTATGGGAATCAAATTTCAATAGCGATGAGGCAGTTACGGAACTGTTCACTCAAACCAATGCCAGCAGTGTTGCCTTTTATCGGTGGACGAGATTGCAGCGGAGTGGTTGAACAGACTGGAGGAAATGTCAATAGATTCCGGAAAGGCGATGAGGTTAGATTCTGCATGGAGTTCCGTCGAGACATTTCCTGAACCAGTTTTGCAGCACTGGCGTAGCTGCGCTCAGCGTGAGGGAGCATCCTAGTAACATCACCCTGCTGATAGCCCGAGTAGACTCGGTATTTTTGGTTTATACAGCACGAATTTGATTTTAGGTGATTGCGGTGATTGATCCATTCAGCCCGGGATCGCATGCTGAATTTGCGCTAGTGGACGAATCAGCCTGTGCTCGAAAACCACCCAATGTGTCGCACATTGAAGCTGCTGCATTGCCATATGCTGCTTGTTCTGCCTGGTCAGCACTTGTTACGGTAAAATTTCTTCAATGCGTGTACTATCTGATTTATGCATGTTTTCCACATAACACCTCCGTGGAATATCACCAGACATTTGTGAAAAGACCTTTTAAGGTGACCAGTGACGGAAGCCAAGGAGCGATGAAGCGAAGGATGCTTCAGATAAGCTCACATGGTCTCTGTCAGAGACAATTAGAATTGGCGAATTTTTCTTCAGATCGCCCGAATAAAGCCATCAAATGCTCCGTCGCAGCGTGTACTGATACATGGTGGTGCCGGCGGTGTTGGGACAACAGCAATCCAGATGCTTCGAGCTTGGAACGTGCAGAAAGTAGTGGCAACCTGTTCCGAGGACTGGTGAGTTAATTTCATTGCCTTGTGTTAGATGTAAAAAAAGTACTGGAAAAGTGAAAAGATCTGATTTAGAAAAAGTTACTGAAGAAATCAAAAGATTTAACTTGCTGCTGCAGGACTAGACTAAGGCCAGCAGGAATTACCGGACTTTGTAGGACTTTTTAGCCAGATTGATCAACCAAGAGCTGAAATCTTTGCTGCACTGTGTGAACATGTCCGGGTGAAGTGTTCAGCTGGGAGGCCGTAGCTTTCTTTTTGTAGCTGGGGCATCCATAATTCTGGGGTTTTGCTTGGGAAAAAGCGCCTAATTTCAGTAACAGAGCCATCACCATAATGCTTTGCCCTATTTCTTTTCCAGTGATACTCGAGGTTTTCAATTGACGAAAGATAGTCTTTTTTAGTAAGGTGCAATTATTTGGGCATATTCCCAGTATTCTCGTCATTAATGTAGAATGAAATATGAAGAGAAAAGGAAAAGTGGGGAAAAACTGATCCGTGTTGACTTAATTTTTTCATTGCATTCCAGCTTCCACACGATACGACAGCTTGGAGCTGTACCGATCAATTACAAAAGTCCTTTAGCTCTTGAACAGCTGATCGCCGAAGGACCGTTCGACGTAATTTTGGATTGTGCAGACTCCGAATTGGCACAGTGGAGTGATAAAGTAATGGGATTATGGCGCAATTGCGTCCACGTATCTCTTGTCAGCCCCCTACTCGGTGATACGGATAGGTTCGAGTTTTGCTTGGAACGCTTTGATGTGTTCTCATCTGTAATCTATTTCTCCAACGATGCAACTGTCAATTTTCCAGTTGCTTCGAGCATTGCTAGTTCGCCTTTTTATTAGTCTTCCGGCAATCCTAACATTCATTTCGTCTCCTGAAGTGATTACCAGCTGAAGAGTTCTCCTATCAAAAGCAGTTGGTGGGGCTTTAGCAATTCCAGGCTGATCTTGGTGTTTGTTGAGCATCACAGCCTTCTGAATGTTATGACTTTTAGATCACGATTAGGTGGTACTTTTTATTTGTGGAAGTGCCTTATATTCGCGATTCTTTATCAGTTTTCGCTAAATCGAGCAGGGCGGCATTCATTGGATAAATCTAGGTCTAGTAGAAAAATTTCTGAAAAATAAACAGAAACAGTGCAAAATAGTCAGCTGGGAGTGGTATTCTGCTGGCAACTTTTCCAATTGCATTGGCCAAAGCAAGTGGAAAAGTTGCCAGCTGCATAAATGGAGAACCAAACTGCGAGTAGAAGTAAATTCAATTTCCCGCCTAATTTACTTTTTTTTTGAAATTTTAGATATGGCATTCCGGTTGGCATAGCTTCAACTGCTGCGAAACAGCTGTTACGCGCCTTTCTGGTAAGCCCTTTTGTGAAATTAATCATAAAAGGTGGAAGGTATCTAAAAACGGACCTTAAGTGTCCTGGTTATCTGATCGCAAGGGATTGGAGTTTCGACTAAAGCAGCCATGAGAAGGATTTTGAACGTGTACGCCACGATGAAACAAAATCTATTCAAAATATAAGTATTTTTGGCTTTACTGTGACTGATTTATTATTACCAGTTCGTCGTTTTGCAGCCGGCAGTTCAGCGTGGCCAGTGGTTTACGTATGCTTATTTTGCTCCCAGTTCGCAATGTATGGAACAAATTTCGGACCATCTGCGCACTGGCAAGGTTAGCTAACACATCATGCACGTTATATAATCATTCAAATGACAGTTATGACAAATTACGCTCAATAATTTAATTTATGTGAGATGCAGACACGAATGAAAGTGCCTATTTTTATTTTTCACTTCCCCAACCTGAGATATAAAATTTAATCTTAGGACCCGAACCAGAATCAAAATTCTTTCTTATTTTTTGATGAACGAAGGCACTAGGAAATGGCCGACATGGTAAGTCGTGCTAAAAGCAGTAATCTCCCCTTGACAAGGTGATTGTGATGATGATTCTTGGCACAGTACTAATTTGCCAGCGAAACGAATGAATGAATGGCAAAAAGACTGACTTTTTCACTGGCACTGCCTAACTTTCGACCCACAGCATAAGACCGACTCTAATCGCTCAGGGGCATGCTTTTTTGTGAAGACCGGAAAATTTCTGATAAAGTTTAGAATTTTTTAGCTTAAAAAGAGTTGTTTCCTTATCAGCCTGGCTGCTTTTTTATACATAGTTCCAGCATGTTTACACGTTAAATTCAGACTCCCCATTTTATAGTAATGTAATATGGAAGCGATTTACCGCGCAAGCAGAATGCCCACAACTGTTTATGAGATGAAAATCAGTGACTAAATTCCCATCCATAATTCTCTGACTTTAAAAATTTTTATAATTCTTTGGGCCATTATTTAAGCTTTCAGATAAAACCAGTAATCGACGAAATTTTCAATTACGACCAACTTCCGGCAGCTTATGAGAAAGTCCAAAAAAAGAAAGGTCGAGGGAAAACGGTGATTGATTTTGGTGACGTATCAAATGAAAGTCGAAAGAACCATGAAGACGGAACTGCAAATTACGTTTCTAAGTATTATCAGCAAAAGACGGAGATTCCCACTACTCCCGCCACTCCGCGTTCCTGATGCAGGGAGGCTCATTCAGATTAGCTAGTAGAATAGTTAGTGCGAGCAGATCCCATATACAGTTATTGTAATGCTGGAATTTCATTAAGACAGTGTTTATCCGTATCACTGCAAAGGCACGTCTGGCGGTCGATTACAGCTAAGGGATGAAACTCAGACTGCGCCCTAAAATGTCGTTTTATGCATTACACTTAGTCCAATCCTTCTATTCTGCCATTTCAGCTCAATTTTAAGATCTGTATTTCACACCCGCTATGTAAGGAGACTCACGCAGGTAGTTTGACTAAGTGCTGTTTGCCAACATTATTCGAAAAGCTTTCCTCTCCTGTGTTTGAGGATCAACTGCCTAATCTGGGAGCGCTTGAATGCCATTTACTGTCGAAATGAATCAAATCATTGGCGACACGCACTGGGCGGGCCCGTGCGATCATGCGTTTTTGCAGTGCTTCGTGTTGTAAGATTATTCGAAATTCCGCTAGCTGAGACCTCTAACATACTGGTCTTCGAATTCTGGGAAGTTAATTGTCCACGCTATACTTGGATGGGGAATATTCCCTTGAAATCCCAGGTACCCAGCTTCCCCAGTTCCCGAGTTACCTAGATTCCATCCAGAAAATTTCACGGGGCCATACGTGGCAACCACGCAAGACTAGGAGCTGGCTTTGATAAATTTAAGAAGTAGATGAGCTAGGAACATTTCCTGAAAGTTCCAGCCTCCCAGCTTCCCTGGTTCCGGACTTAGCCATTTCCTCGCCGAAAACTTCCACGGGACCGTACGTGGTAACCACGCATAATGGGAGGCTGGATATGAAAATTTAAGTTGCAGATGAACTAGGAACATTCGCTGAAAGTTTCAGCCCCCTAGCTTTCTTGGTTCCCGAGCTAGCGATTTTCGCTCCAGGAACCCTCACGGGGCCGTACGCGGAAAACGCGCACACCTGAGGGCTGAATTTAAAATGTTTGAGTTCTATATGGACGGAGAACATAATCTCAAAATTTCTGATTTCCAGCTTTTCTGGTTTTCAAGTTAGCGATTTTCCCGCCAAAACTTTGAGGCGCTCGTACATGGGGCCTAGACGTGCGTGAGGATTGGTACTGCGGTCCTGGGGTGGCACTTGGCCGAGGAACTCACTCGCAAAATTTTGGCGCCGGAGCGTGCTTGGGTGCCGAGTTGAAATAGCCGGATAGACAGACAGACAGACAGACAGACACACACATACACACACGCACACCGGGTCGTCGCAATATGCGTTTTCGCATTTGCATATATGCAAAAATGCATAAAAATCGCAAAGAGACAAGCTTTTTAGCTACATATTTGAGAATTATTGAGATATTCCAAACATTATACTTCTCAGTGGAGTATTATTTTGCAATTATTTTATTTAAGGTTAAGTGGAAATTTAGTCTTTATTAAGTCTTTATTAAGCTAAAAAGAATTTCAGCTTAGTCTTTATTAAGCTGAAATTCTTTTTTTTTTTTTTGCTTGTCCGCTTTCAAAAGCTGAAACAATCAGTTAGGCGGTCTACACACAAGTGATATTCAACTTAAGACCGAATAGCCTGGCGTCGTAGCTACATTCGGTGTAAATGCATCCCAGTGAAACTTCAGATATCAACAATCCGGTCGATTATTTTGATTCTCTTAATAATTGTCTGTACATAATGTTTTCACATTTATTTAGTTTCGTATAAAAATTGTATCAGTGTGGTCTTATAAGCCGACAGTGACACAGAAAGGAGATAATGCATGAACGAAAACAGTGGAAAAATGGAAATGCTGGAAAACATACCAATTAAAATACCTGTAAAACGGTTATTAAATATTTTTTTGTGCGTACTTTTGCACATATGCAATGCAAAAACACGTATTGACGAGAGGCTGTCTGTCTGTCCTTGTCTCTGTGTGTGTGTCTGCCACCCACTTTCATCTCAAAACCTATAAAAGCTGCGGGCCTGAAGTATCGGGAACATAATCTGCATGCACGTACGGACACCAGCCCCCAAAATGGGCGCCATCACCCGCGTCCGGGCTCGCCAAAATTTTTTCTGAGTAAGTTCATAACTCGGGGATCTGCGAAGCTAGAATGCTGAAATCTTTAAGATATGTCCCCCGTCCAAGTAGATGTTAATGCACTGAAACCTATCCGCCGTACACGCGTGACATTCGCTTACGGGTGCGCGAAATTTCTTTAGGATAAGTTCATAACTCGGTGATCTGACAAGCGTGAGCGCTGAAATCTTAGGAGGATGTTCCCCATCCAAGTAGATGTTGATGCACTGAAAGCTATCTCACGGAAAGCGTGGTAGACGCGTACGGGAACGCCAAAAATTTTTTGGCATATGTCCAAACTCGGGAATCTGAGAAGACAGAGCGCTGAAATCTTAGGACGATGTTCCTCGTCCAACTAGGTGTTAATGCACTGAAACCCATCCCCGGGTAAGCGTGGTACCTGCGTGCGGGAACTCCAAAGTTTTTTTGGCACAAGTTCATAACTAGGGAACCTTAGAAGCTAGAGCGCTGAAATCTTAGACAGATGTCCCCTGTCCAAGTAGATGTTAAAGCACTGAAAACCACCCGCCGCACAAGCGTGGTACCCGCGTACGGGTCCGCTAAAATCTTTCGGATAAAATCGTGGTGTTGGTGCTCTGAATCCCACCCCCCAGCTAAGCACTGGTAGCAGCTCACGGGCCCGCCAAATTTTTTTCGGTGAGTTCATAACTTAGGAATTTGAGACGCTAGAAAGCTCAAATCCTAGGGTGATGTTCACCATCCAAGTTGCTGTTGATTCTCCGAATCCCATCCCCCAGGTACTCACTGGTAACAGCGTACGGGCCCACCAAAATTTTTTTCGGTGGGTTCATAGCTCGAGGATTCGAGAAGCTAGAACGCTGAAATCTCAGGGTGATGTTTCCCATCCAAGTCTGTGTTGATCCACAGAAACCCATCCTCCAGGTAAGCGCAGTAGCCGCGTACGGGCCCGTCAATTTTTTTTTTTCGGTGAGTTCATAAGACGAGTTTGAGAAGCTAGAACGCTCAAATCTTACTGTGATGTTCCGCATCCTAGTCGGTGTTGATGCACTGAATCCCATACCCCAGGTAAGCGTGGTAGCCGCGTATGAGCTCGTCGAATTTTCTTCTCGGTGCGTTCATAACTCGGGAATTTGAGAAAATGGAACGCTCAAATCCTAGGGTGATGCTCCCCATGCAAGTAGGTGTTGATGCACTGAAACCCATCCCCCAGGTAAGCGCAATATCCGCGGACGGGCCCGCCAAATTTTCTTTCGGTGAGTTTATAACTCGGTAATTTGAGAAGCTAGAACGCTAAAACCGTAAGGTGATGTTCCGCATCCATGATTGTATTGATGCACTGAATCCCATCCCCAGGTAAGCACTGGTAGCCGCGTACGGGCTCGCCAAAGTTTTTTTCGGTGGGTTCATAACTCGGAAATTTGAGAAGCTGGAACGCTGAAATGTCAAGATGATGTTCCCCATCCAAGTCTGTGTTGATGCACAGAAACCCATCCCCAGGTACGCGTGGGAGTCGCCCGCCAAGGTTTTTTTTCGGTGAGTTCATAACTCGGGAATTTGAGAAGCTAGAACGCTGAAACCATAAGGTGATGTTCCCCATCCTAGTCGGTGTTGATGCACTGAATCCCATATCCCAGTTAAGCTTGTTAGCCGCGTATGGGCTCGCCGAATTTTTTCTTCTCTAAGTTCACAGCTCGGGAATTTGAGAAGCTAGAGCGCTCAAATCTTCCAGTGACGTACCCCATCCTAGTCGGTGTTGATGCACTGAATCCCATACCCCAGATAAGCGTGGTAGCCACGTACGGGTCCGCCGATTTTTTTTCGGTGAGTTCACAACTCGAGAATTTGAGAAGCTGAAACGCTCAAATCCTGTACACAACAAAGTTTAGGTATAAGAAATTCAGATTTTAAAATTTGCGGAAGATTTCCGATTCTTATTAACCGAAGTGTTGGAGCTGTTTTTTGGCTTTGAGTTTCCCAGTGAAATTGAGGTTTTGGGTTATGTTGCAAAGGAATTTATTATTATTTTATTGCAGACGAAAAAAGATTTTTTTTTTTTTGGGAAAATATAGTTTTTATGCGTTTTCTGCGTCTACAGAATGCAGAAAATGCATATTGATGAGGGGTTGTCTCCCTGGGTGTGTGTATTTGTGCGCGTCTCTGTGTATGCGTCTGTACCGATTTTTTTTGTACCTCCCGGCAAACGTGATCCAATCCTACATCAGTTTTGCATTGGATCACGCGTAGCAGTGTAGTTGCACAAGATAACACATCACGATCCGAAAGATACTGAAAATGAGATAAAGGAAGTGCGGGCTCGAAATATGTTCACATGACCTGTATATTCACAAAAAGAGGGGTTAGATTTAGCGCGGGACTTTAGTCTTATTAGAATCTTCAAATTGTTCGAGTAGATTCTAATGCTTTTTTGCCACCATTAGTGTTTTGTGTAGATGAATCAGTAAAATTAAGACGGTCAAATCTGTTTGCTCTAGCACAAGAGGTAGTAACTACGGTAGCATTTGTGTAGTATACTGAAATTATTGCCCTTTGCCACTTTCAGCAGTGTAGAAACTGCCCAAAATTTGCGGATTGGTTCTTGATTTTTTACGAAATTTTTAGCAAAACTGTGATTTTTATTCAGCTCATTATTATTTTCTTGAAATTAAATCCTGAAAATACTAAATTTCTGTTTTCTACTGGTATTTTTTGATCAAAATTTTTCTTTTTCTGTAAAGCTACGGAGGTAAAAAAATTCGAAGATTTTGCAGGAATGCCATTTGGTTTAGGCGGTCGTGGGTAAGATCCGGTGTACAACACGAACTACCGGTATCGCTAGAGGATATTTATAAGGGCACCACGAAAAAAATGAAAATCCCTAGGTAATTGAGTATCTTTTTAAACTTCATTTTATGACACACTGGGTTAGAAATTGACCTGTTTTGCATGCTGTCTTAAGAAAAGGATGGGGCAGGTGGGAGGAGGAGGAGGGGGAGGGGGAAGGGGGTTATAATTTTTTCGTGATTTTCGTACTTTTTTGCTGCTTTGGATTTGAGCGTTCCAGCTTCTCAAATTCCCGAGTAATGAACTCACCGAAAAAAAATTTGACGGGCCCGTACGCGGCTATTACAATTACCTGGGGATGGGTTTCAGGGCATCAACACTGAATTGCATGGGGGACATGCATGTCAGTGTTGATGCACTTATAATCGTAATAGCCGCATACGGCGCGCCAAACTTTTCTTCGATGAGTTCATAACTCGGGAATTTGAGAAGCTAAAACGCTCAAATCTTACAGCAGTGTTTCCCATCCTAGTCGGTGTTGATGCACTGAATCCCGTGCCCCAGATAAGCGTGGCAGCCGCGTACGGGCCCGCCGAATTTTTTTTCGGTGAGTTCATAACTTGGGAATTTGAGAAGCTGGAACGCTCAAATCCCAGGGTGATGTTCCCCATCCTAGTCGGTGCTGATGCACTGATTCCCATACTCCAGGAAAGGGTAATAGCCGCGTATGGGCCCGCCAAATCTTTTTTCGGTGAGTTCATAACTCGGGACTTGAGAAGTCAGAACGCTCAAATCTTAGCAGGATGTTCCCCATCTAAGTCGGCGTTGACGCACTGAAAATCATCTCCCAGTTAAGCGTAGTAGCCGCGTAGGAACCCGCCAAATTTTTTTTCGGTCAGTTCATAACTCGAGAATTTGATAAGCTATAGCGCTCAAATCTTAGGAGTGTAAGGGGCCAGAAATGGTCTCCAGAATGTAATAAATGGCCAACACACGGGCTGCCCGTGCGAAGATGCGTTTTTTGCAGAATTCCCCGCAGGTTTTTGTCGCTACCGGCA
>UYRT01000241.1:0-10930 GCA_900617915.1 Gongylonema pulchrum
TTCTCGGAGGCAGTCCGAGCAATAGCAAATTGCCCGGATCTAAATTTTCGTCATTGTGTGGATTTTCAAATATCTAAGTAATCTCATAAGAAATGTTCTACGAATGCAGCGGCAGTCCGCAAAGAATCAGTCCTGAGTAGTGGAGTATCCAGCTAGCTAGAGACCTAAAGGCTGAAGCCAGTGAACTAAAGATTCGACTAGAACCCTTGCTGGTCGGGATGTCTTCGAGAACTCTCGCCACTCAGAATTAACTTTTCACAGATGGTCACTACATTTGCCATCAACCAAGATCGACTCATAATAAAACGCTGCCACAAATTCTTTCTTGATTCCTCGCTCATTTACAGATTTGGAGTACAGCGCAAGTAAAAACACTTTTGTAAAAAAATCTCTGCTACCGTATTTTTCAATCTTCCACAGTCGCATGGAAAACGATCAGGTAGGGAACTGTCAATATTTGTAAGAAATCCTAAAGATGTGGGAAAATTAGACAACCTATCGAAGTTGTAGAAGCGCAAAATCGTAGAGATATAATAGCAGTGGTTGTCGTAGGAGGGCCCGGATGAATGGAGATATAGAGGGGCTGGCGTGTGAAATTTGTTTGTGATGCATATGATTGGTTGAAATGGATGAGCGATTTGGGGTGGAGTTTTGCGAAATGCTTCCTATAATATGATCAAATTGACTGCGGCTGCTTGCTTGCTTGCTTTCGCGGACGATCGGCGGTGATGATACTAAGAGGATGATAACACTGACACGTTTGCCCTCTCATCACTGCCAAAATTTTCCTCTCAATCGCAATCAGGCGCCTCGCTACGTCCAGCAAAAGTAATCGTGACACTAGTGACAGTGCTCAACTGAGAAAAGCGGCAATGTTGGCTGTGACAATCGCAGTGATGATAATTTCAAAATGACAATGATAACATGAATCGTAATTATGATAATACTAAAACGACGATGACAGCGTTAATCGTAATGATAAGTGATAATAAAATGACCATAACAACAACAATGAGCGCAAGGATAATGATATTAGTACAGTTGTAATTACAGCAAAATCTCTTATATCGCCAGTAGGACTAAAAATCTCAAATCAACTCGCATTTTCTTCCATCTTGATTTAAAACCTTAGGCTTACATACACTTCCATTTTATAATCTGACAATGAAAAACCATGGACAAGAAAATTTTCTTAGCAGCTGAAATTAGCAAAAACTCTTCCGGCTGTGCACGGGTCCAGAAACATAAATTCATTTCCAATAGTGAAGCTGAATTGGCCACTGGGAAGAGAGATCACTCCGTAGTTTTTTCATTGTCAAATTAACGCCAACGCACATACTGGGGCTGATACACTTCATTTCCCTTCTAAAGCAGCTTCTGAAGATAGGCTCAGAAACAATTGTGTTAGTTGGTGTTTGTTGTTGGTAAGGTGTTACCACTCGGACTGCTTCCTTTTCAGGTGCGTTTGCCCTCTCAGAGACATTGATTTTTGGGAGGTCTGGAGTTGATTTTGAATCAGTTAGCTGAATAAGAAATACGAAAAACTCTCACACATATATAAAAACACTGAATTCAAAAAGTAGTCAAACCTTGTTAGTGCCTTAAGGATTATTAGTTTCTACACACACGTAACTGACAGAGCAACAAAGAAACTAAAATTCAAGTCACAGCTTCAGCTACGACGATTTTTTGGGGATCCACGCTTCCGAATCTGAGAATATGCTGCTTCGACAACGAATTTTCATTTTTTCTAAAGTGAAATCCAACATCAACCTACTTGCAGGCGATCATCAGTAGGAGGAGACGTTGAACATAATGCCACTAACTATCGGTCGAGCTATTTTCTGAGAGCTTCCGCCTTTCATGGAGAGTGAATTTTTTTATTGAGGGATCTGATATCGTCAAATTTATAGAAAAACGAAATACAGTCACATATAAAACTTTTTGGCTAAAGTAGAATGTTCTGAAATCTCAAAACAACTTGGAGAGTTTGCTTGATTTTGGTGACTCGACTGAATTTTCAAATCGGCGGCTTCGCAAATCCATGAAACGAATTATGGAAAAAATTTGCAACGATTTTTAGAGCTAACAACAAAGCAGATGAAGCAGCAGCGATGGTGATGACGATGGAGCTGCTTTTCCGGGTGCGATGATGTTCAGTATGCTTCTTCAACCGAACTTCATCCACGAGCACACTCTTATTCAATTAATGTTTGCTCGGGATAGATGCGAACAATAATCAAATATAAATCTACTCGCCAAACACTCAACAATCTGCCGAACAATATTGTCAAACAGACCGGCAATCGTCTACCTACCAATTGATTGGTTTACAAACAATCTTCAGGCACATCGAGAACCAGCAGCAGCACTCTCATGATTGTACACAAATCAGCTAACATTGCTGCTAAAATCCAATGTTCTCGGGTACTTGCACTGAAAACAGTTGCAAGGTGGGACACGGACAAATATTACGGCGAACGCTGATCGCATAGAAATCCACGATTTCTCTGGTATTTGCACCCGAAGTAGCTATGAAATGGAATATGGGCAAATAACCGACTGAACGGTCGCATGCTAGTTTAGATACCGCATTGTCTTTTATGATTTAGGAAAAAAAAACACACGTCAAGGACATCATTCAACTTTTTTTACATATGTTGGAAAAATCCTTGTTGTACACTTTGTTAATAGTGTGTCCACGTCTGGTACCCAAAAATGTCGAAAGACAGCTCATTCGCGCACTCGAAAACAACAAGAACAAAGCGGAAAGACACAACGGGGTGCGGTGGGTAAGATGTGGCCATGTGTAACACACATCTGCTTCAAGTACAACAATCTTTAGCTCAAGCGATCTTGGTGGTAATTCAACATTATTTCCTTGATGATCTGGCCTGTACAGTATGACCGCTGGTCAGCTGGGAATATGCAACGTTTGTTCTGCGGCTACTGCTTCAACGATTTTTTGCACGAATTACTTGCACTATTGTTGCTTTCTACTGCTTCAGAATTACTTCTGGCTTGTTTTTGAAGCAACCCTTCAGAAGAAGTGAATGACCTCACCTTACTATTCTCGCCGACAAGGGGTTGCTTTTGGCAATGTGTTCCTTCCAAGTGCCCTAGTTCTCTTGGTGAAAAGCGGACAAAGTTTTGCTACTTCGATGTCTCTTGGTTAGTGAAGGTGATGGTCCAGGTGACCCAAGCAACCATCGGTCACAGACAACTTCTCTCTAGAAGAGAACTGAAGACGGTTACCTTCTCTACTTGCAATCCCACCCTTCTCCTACAATTGCCCTTATCTCATTAGTATCCAACCTCTTTTATTTATTTAATAATTTATCTCGTAACTGTCACAGTGACAAATTTCAGAATTAAAATATACATAATGGAGTAAAACATGTTAATCTGAGCTGAATTACTAATTTTCCAAATGTACTACAGGTTTCAGGCCTCAGTATTCCCAGTATACTCTACTATTCTATATACCTATTGTTTAAGTAGGGTTTGCTTGAACCTAGCTGACATCTTAGCATCTAGTGTCAAATAATTATTTAATATTTTAACCACTGCTGATTAGCAGCTGTGCTAGCTTATTTCGTTCCCGAAATATAGTGGTTAATTAAAAACAATAGTAATGCTAATAATAGCAGTAGTAGTAATAATAATAATGATAACAATGATGGTAACAATGATAAAAATAATAACTGCAGTATCATTAGAAGCAGAAGCTGAAGATTTGTGACAAATGCTGCTGTTTTGGACCAAATAGCACCATAAGGGAGCTATAATTCGATTGAAACTGCATTATAACTGCCTCCTCAGGGCAGCATTCTATGTGCGCGTGTGTCCCTATTGTTCACAGATGATGAATGTTTTATGGCCAATAATAATAAAAGGTCAAGTCATTCCGGATTCTCTGCCGAAGTGTCTCTTATATACCTCTTCTTCGTCTCATCCCTACTCTTTCTTCTTGGGCTCGCTTTGGACCAATGCAATCCGTCTGAGAAGTCAAAATGCAGTTTATTTTGATCGCTTTCTCTGAAAATCGCTGAAAAAATTCAAATTTTCACGCAACTTTGCATGTTTCATACAACAAGGCTGTGTGAGTAGTGTTTGCGTGATGTTTGTTTGCATGCGCGTGTGTTTGTTTGTGTGCATGTATGTGAGTGTGTATATGCGTGTGTGTGTGCGTGGTGTGCGAGTACTGTGTCTGTACGTTTCCGAACGTGATATGTATGTGCGTGTACACGAGTACACATGTGTATGCCCTGTATAACTCAACTTCAGAAAAATTGCTAAAGCTAGGAACCCGAAGAAGCTTGTAGCTACAGAGTCTAAAGCATGCACAAGGCAACAAAACTCGAATTGTCCTTCTGATTCTTTGCTGCTTTAACTCACATTCGCTTTCGTAAATGCTAACCAATCCTAAAAATTGAGCAAAAAAAGTTACAAACGCAACAAGGTGAAGGCTTAAGCTCTCGCGAATTGTGATGCAAAAGTCGTTTTCTTCAGTGTAAGAGGCCTGATAAAGTAAACTTCTCTAAACGGCTAGCGCAGGATCCCCTGATGTTACTGAGGTGTAGCAATGCTGCGCAAGTCCGTCGTGCACTTTTCACGTGTATTTTCTCATCTTCAGTGTCCATAAAATCAAAAAGCTACCTTTTCGGAAGGTCATCGAGTGGTCAGCTTTTTCCTCTCGAGTACCATTCATTAATTCTCAACAACCATTGGCTTTCAGTAAAACGAGTGACATGTCTCGCCCTTCTAACTATCCATTGTGGTCATGCTCTGGCTGATTGCTTCAAAATCTATCTTTGACTAACTTTTGCTAATTCCATTTTGGTACTAAGAGAACCAGTTCCTCCAAAATTTTTCAGTTCGATTCAAAAACAGCACCGCTAACTGGTACTTTTACTCGGATTTGAATAATCTTCGATGCATTCTTGGAAACAATCCTGTGGAGCAAAAACTGCTTCTACAGATTATGATTCTGTTGACGTCATGAAATATGCAGTACACCGTAAAATACTGCGATTTTTTTCAAAATTACCTCGCTTACATGAGTTGTAACTTCAAAAATTACCCTACTCATATCCATTAAACTCAACTTGCAGTTTTTACTTTCAGCTTGATTCCTCCATTCATTGCGCAATTAATAGCTTGAACACGGAGCAAGAGAAATTCTAATACTTTTTATGCTTTTTGATTCCTCCATTCATTGTGCAATTAATCAGCTTGAACATGGGCAAGAGAAACTCTTATGCTTTTTTTATCAAGGTCGACAATTTTATAATGGATGGAACACGGACTTTTCCTTCTCCTTTCTACCGTATCTAATTTGGACAATACATTCACAACGAAAGGAATTGCAAATTATATCCTCCAAAAAAGGCAAATTATTAAAATTACTAAATTGAACGAAGTCACTGGATAAATGTAAAAATACATGTCTAATACAAACAGAAAAAGCCAAAACGGTCTGAATGTTAAAAAAAAAAACTTTATCATCAATCGCTGCGATTGTCTCAAATTTAGATTATTAAACCAAAACAACAGGTTATAAACCAAAAAAAAAAAATGAACGAAACGTCAGGAGCGTCAAAGACTACCTGTTAGACGACGCCGTACTACTCAAAGCAACTCGAAAAGTCGCTAGCAGCATAGCTGATGAAACAGGAACAAAGTCAGCTGATCGAAGTACCAAAGTAATTACCAAAGTTATTCAAATGATAGTACCACAGACTTAATAAAATACGTCACAGCAAAGAGGGATCCCTGTTAGAGCTCGCCAGAAACGTTTTGCACAGATAATAGTACCGGCGGGTGATGCAAAACGGCCAAGCCCAACCAGGAGCACTTTTGAACTATAAGTTCAGCAAAACTAACAGCTTCATACAGAAAGTTTAAACAAATATGGCAAAATGAAAGCATTTCCAGGAAGCTGGATCTCCCCCGAGTTCGGCCAAGAAAAACTAATCAGAATACTTGGTGCAACGGTACTTTGTAATCTGGATCCCCAGTTATAAAGATGGCAACTTTTCCGGTCGTTCGAACACTACTGAATCACAAGATGGCTACCCTGCTGGGTTATCCCAATGTATTCCTTCTCAGGATTATTAGTATTTAACTTGTAATTTCGGTTAGATTACTCAAAAAAGAATAACTTAGTGATAAAAAACATCAGGTAATAGAAAATGGCTAGAATTAAAAATCAACTCCCAGTAATACTGCAGTTAAAAAACAGAATTGGTGTTAGCTTATGCCAGGGAGTCAAACCCGCCATAAGCATGTTTTTAAACAATTTTGCAAAGAGGAAGCTACCGGCAGTCTCTTCAGCGAGTGTTTGCTGTAAGCATTTGCTACCATTTGAGTTTGTCCGTGCTTCGAGAACAAATAATTAAACAGTTTTGCTTTTTGATTTAGATTAATTAAAAGCTTAATTTTAAAAGTTTTTACTCGTTCCATCCTCCAGAAACAAAGGCTCTTCTTGCTTCTGGCTATAAAAAATTGTTGTGACCAACGAACTAGTAGCTACTTTTTTTTAGTAGGTGCTTATTCCACCTAGCCTCAAAAATCCTTCGTATTTCATGCTTATCCGGTGATGGTGACGCCTGGAGGACATTTAGTTATTTTACGTATCCAAGAGCAATATCGCTCCACGTTTCGTCTAATTTTTTTATGCAGATTAATGCGGCGATTCAACTGCCTCTTAAGCTTCATGAAGCTACTACAAGTTAATTCTCGTACTACTCCTTCGATTTTATCATCAGTGAATTCAACAAAGATTCTGTAAATTAAAATAGATTCTGACGATGTTAGTAAGTTACTATTGGAGCAAGTATGGTCTGTTATGAGCAAAATAAATTTATTTAGTTCAACGGTTACAGCAAACTGAAGATTGCAATGGCGAGCATGAAATATGTTTATGATATGATGATAATAATGACAACGATGATTGGGAAACCTTTCAGTGATAGTGAATATTATGAAAGTTCATCAGTAATAATGACGAATATTAAGACTTTTCGCTTCCAGGCACTTTTTTTCGTCTTTTGCTAATGACAGTGAATGATTGGCAAGTTAGTTTAATAGACAACTGATTCCGCTGCTTGGATATTGTACCCATTATAAGTCCGTATGGCATTTCAACCTTTGCAAAATACTGACTTTTTCAACGCTCTGACGTAAAATCTCGGCCAGGATGCACTTTTCATCCTCCTGCTTTCATTACGTTTGCATCACACCTCAATTTAGTGCTGAACACTCGTTTATCTGTTTGGTGTGAAAAGCATCATCAAGGCAGGACAGGCCAGGAAGAAGACCTAGACTGATCATGCGTCAAGAACGGGAGACAACAGATGGACAAAGCATATTACTGAATAATAAAGAAGCAGGTCTGGAATGTTAATTTTAAAGATGTAAAAATGCATTCAAACGACCAGCGTCTATTCTAGTGCCAGCAGTAATTGTGCTAATTATAATTTTTACTGACTTTGGTCGAATTATCAACCAGAAGATTCAGTGCTTCAAATATCTCATTTGAAGGTTTTACGAATATGTGACGTCTGATTATTTTCAATGAAACGAATCATGAGTTATCGTTAGAATGATGACAGTTCGTGATTCGCTGATTATAACTAAAATGATCGTAATCCACGGCTGTCACTAGAATAACCATAACAATTTGTGACCGGTCACTATAAATGCTATTGTTAAAATAGTGATTACGATAATAATGATTAAGATTATGTCTGTAGTCGAAAAAAAAACGATGATGATGATGATGAAAAATAAATGTCGACAAAGCAGCAGTAGCAGAAGAGGGAGTAGAATTTTTCAATATGATTGATTGGCAATTTTGTCCCAAGAAATGCACCACACTACTTATTTCTCTTTACCACGGAACAATTTCAATGCTTCACCGCTGCTCGCCCTGGCCCCTTATTCTCCCCGTCCTGACTACCCCGTCGCACACCGGCCTGCCCTACGATTATACTCATTTATAATATACATGTGTATACGTGCATACAGTTTTGATTTCTCTTTGACAACTGAACGAACAACAAATAATTATTTTTTTTTTTGTGGAAAAGGGAATGACAGATCAAGGTTACGCCAGAAAATTATACCTCAAACAACAAAACATATCCTGCTAAGGAACGGAAAGAAATCAAGAGACATACAGGGCAGCGTCATTTTTAACTGATTACATACCCTCTCCTTCAGCTCTTTCATCCCCCTCCCATTCAAACCTACTCTTTCAATAGCGCTCGCAATTGTATCCCAGCCTAAGTAAGTAAGTTAGCAATTTAGCCCTAAATTTGCCAGGTTCTTTATGTAGGTATCTCGTGTTAGTGATATTACTGATATTTACCAATACGCAGGGCATAGCTGTGTGAGCTCCTTCAATCCTGGGCTGCATATTTCCAGTTTGTACTCACCGCCAATTCTATCAGTTTTAAGATGGCGCACATACATTGAATAAAACGGTGGGTACCAACGATGGCATGTAGCTCAATACTGAAGGGCTCGACAAAGGAGCACTCAGTATGAGACATCATTAATACGGGGTTCTTACACCGATTGTCAGAATGGTCTTGGCATTCTTGGTAGCCAACTTTCAAATCTCTATCCCCATATCTCCATGAGGCAAAGGATGGACGCATTTTTTTTTCCATGAAAAGGTTAATAATCTTTTTCTTTATGAAAAGCAAATTTTTCAAAGAGATCAAAAACTAGCGAACATATCAAAACTCATCAAGATGATGATGCTTGCCGGCTTGCTGTGATGATAAATAATGGTACTCACGGTCCGTGATTTAGTGCTCGATTTCACCTCATGTGATTCAGAAAAGTTGCAAACGCTTTTGCCTCGCTTCCAAGTAGTCCTTAGAGGTGAAAGCCATTTAACGTGAGCCGGTGATTGCTACTGACACATGCTATATCACTCGGGATATTTCAGCTTTCTCTGCTCTTATACATGGTGTGATTACAAGAAGAAACTTGACCTGGTTTTTCAACAAACTAACAGAGTAAATCTGAAATCTTCTAAAGAGAAAAATAATTTTCAGGATGGCAAACTCAGATCGTTTACTGAAATCTATCCTAACCTTTTAAAATAAACAATAATGGCCACAACGTTGAAAGTTGTGAATAATGCGCAGATTGTATAAGTTATGGCTTCTCCGGTTCACTCTCTGCGATATCATTCTCACCAAAAGTATCTGAAATCAAAATTTCAGAATTTTCAAAAAATTATTTGCATATCGACGTTCGGCGAGTGCTGGAATTTTGGAAAAAACGAAGCTGCATTTTTTTTTACTCACACAGTGGACAGATGGTGAATGCTAACTGAAAGTATGCAACCAAGACCGAAGTGCAAGAATCGTAATGTCAAGCTTTTAGGAGCAACCCAGCGGCATCATTAATATGGAATACCCACACTGATAACCGAATAGAATTGACAAAAGTGGCACATATTAATTCTGGGTGTGAGTATTTTTGCTCGTTTTTCTGCCTGTATAATTAAAATTTTAGGCTTTACAAAACTAAGCAGCTGAAATAGTGAAGAAATCTTTTTATTATTTGAAATTTTTGATCAAGTTTAAACCCTTTAGGTCAAAAATTTTCGGCTTCAGGACCTTGGATACAGCCTAAGTTGCACCTTTTTGCCGATAGTTTGCAGGATATTTTGGCGTTTTACTGAAAAAAGCTTGAACTTCAGTCAGCTTGGGAGAATGCTTAAACAGTTCCGGTGGCTGCAGTCCATTTACAGTTGCGAGTGTCATCACTGCTACATCTTGATGAAGCTCCTTACTGACTAAAAGATGTATTTTAAAAACCGTAGAATGTGAGCATAAAATTAGGAGAACAACCAGTCACTGGGTTCAAAAAGTAAGCCCAGGCAATTGGTGCGAAGCTCTCGATGATATCGAGGTGCGAACCAAACACTGTTACTGCCAAAACTTATAAAACACTTTTAATATAAATAAGCGTCTTCGTAAATGAAGTTTTGGGGAATGTAACAAAAATATGCCAACATTTATTTGTAGGACAATCAATTAATGGGCTAAAGCACATTAATGCCATTGCTAAAAGTCAGAGCCAGAAATTAGCAGCTAATCATAAATTAGCCTGGATTTTACCACAGAACTCAAGCTGCAAGTGATTTTGTGGACAATTTAACAGTATTTTTGACAAGCTTCAATAAAATTTGAGAATTCAATATCTGTCTGACTACAGATAATATTAGTTAGTCTTAAGCAACGTTATTAACGCTATTCAGCGAATAAGCACCGCGCTAAAGCTCACATTCTACGGAGGTACACTGAACCTGAATTTTAATAATTTAGCTGGAACTGAAACTTTTTAGTCTACTGGGCTAAATAAGCCATAAATTTTTTCACAATTGGATCTCGTCATTACAACGGTTCAGGTAAATGTTGTTATAATATAACAAAAAAAAGCTGGGATCGTTGCGTTGCTTTTATACAAAAAGCAATTGCAGAAAAGGACTGAAAATGCAAGCAGAAAAAATATCTGACCTCAGTTTTCACTTGTAGAGGAAAAACCAGAACATGGTCCTGACAAAACTTGCAGATTCATGCTACCACAACATACATCACGCCTCTCAGACAAAGAAGAAATAGTGTCAGTGCAAAATACACTCAAGTACCATCTACAAAATCAAGGACATTTTTAGACAGGGTACTCCCAGAAAACTTTAATGGGGCATATTTTCTAGGAAATGCTAGATTTTTAGCATACTTGAAAAAACTTTTTAGTCTACTGGGCTTTTCTAATAAAATGCGTTTTGTAAGTGCTTTTCTAATAAAATTTAAAACCCAGGCTGGAACGCACCAGACGAGCCGGTGCGATCATGCGTTTTTGCATCAAACTTTAAGGTACTCCATCATATTTCCCTACCCTT
>UYRT01000242.1:0-10906 GCA_900617915.1 Gongylonema pulchrum
ACACACACACACAGCCTCTTCCCAATATGCGTTTTTGCGATTTACATATATGCAAAAACGCATAAAAAACGACCGCTAAGCGGAAATAGTTTATTTTCTTTTATGCAAAATTTACGATTTACGGTATTGAGGACACAAGGTAGGTGTAAAGAAACAATCACTCATGCAGTTAACCTAACTACTTCAAATTCGGTGCAAAAACGCATAATCGCACCCGCTCCCCTGGTGTTTTCCGGCCTGGGTTGCACTGCATATGTGCAAAAGCTCCTGATAAGCACAATTATCATTTTATAAAGCAGCTGCCGTTCGTCCCATAAATCAGCTTACTGCTGCGCGAAACTTTCGGCAAAAAGAGACTGCGTCAGTAACCTTAGTACACATCAGTAATTTTTGTTTTTAATGCGTTCAGCAGCTACGCAGTGCGAGAAACGCATATTGATGAGAGGTTATCTATGTGTGTGTGTGCGTGTGTGTTGTGTGTCTGTGTCTGTGTGCGCAGGGCCCCTGTACCGATTTTTCATCTCGAAACCTACAAAATCTACAGGGCTGAAAGTTTGGGGACTCAATCTACATGCACGTACGGACTCCTATCCCCAAAATGAGCAGTCTTCCCCGCGTGGTACCCACCTAAGACGCGCCAAAGTTTTTTACGGGTAAGCTGCTAACTCGCGAACCAGAAAAGCTAAAGAGCTGAAATTTTGAGGGAATGTTCCCCGTCCAAATAGGTACTAAACAGCCCAAACCCAACCCCTGGGTAAGCGTGGTACCCGCGTTTGGGCCGCCAGAATTTTCCCCTGGTAAGTTCATAATTCGTGGATCTGAGATGCTAAAAAGCTGAAATCTTAATAGGATATTCCCCGTCCAAGTAGGTATTAATGAGCTCAAAACCAGCCCTCTGGTATGCGTGGTCCCCGCGTACGGGACCTCCAATGTTTTTCCCGGGTAAGTTCATAACTCGGGGATCTGAGATGCTAAAAAGCTGAAATCTTTGGGACATATTTCCCGCCCAAATAGGCACTTATGGGCTCAAACGCAGCCCCCGGGTAAGCGTGGTACCTGCGTGCAAGGCCGCCAAAATTCTTCCCGGGTATGCTCATAACTCGCGAGTAGAAAAGCTATAAAGCTGAAATTTTAAAGGAATGTTCCCCCTCCAAGTAGGTGCTCAAATGCAACCCCCGGTAAGCGTGGTCCCGCGTGCGGGCTCGCCAAAATTTTTCCCGAGTAAGTTCATAACTTGGGGATCTGAGACGCTAGAAAGCTGAAATTTTAAGGGAATGTTCTCCGTCCAAGTAGGTACTAATGAGCTCAAATTCTTGTTCCCGGGTGAAAGTTGTACCTGCGTATGAGCCCGCCAAATTTTTTCCCGGGTATGTTCTTAACTCAGGGATCTGAGGTGGTAGAAATCTGAAATCTTAAGGGGATGTTCCCCGTCCAAGTAGGTATTAATGAGCTCAGAACCAGCCTTCGAGTATGCGTGGTCCCCGTACAAGGCCTCCAAAGTTTTCCCCTTGTAAGTTTATAACTCGGGAATTTGAGATTTTAGAATGTTCCCCGCCCACATTATTCTTAACGAGCTCAAATCCAACCCTCGATCATGCATGGTACCTACACACGGGTTCACCAAAGTTTTTCTTGGGTAAGTTTATAACTCAAGAACCTGAAAAGCTGAAAGAATCCAGTTTTAGGAAGATGTTCCCCGTGAAAGTAAGTCTCAACGAGCTCAGGCCCAAATGTCGGATATGCGCCGTACCCGTGTGCGGGCCCGCGAAATTTTTTTTTCCAGTAAGTTGCTAACTCAGGAACCAGGAAAACTAGAAAGCTGAAGTTTTAAGGGGATGTTTCCTGTCAGTTTTGGCGGCGAATCTTAATTTATTTAGTCGAAAAAACCGATACCGGTAACGACAAAAACTGCGGGGAACCATGCATAAAACTCACCTTCGCATGAACAGCCTGTGAGGTGGCCAATTACTTAATTTCTACATTAATTTTCTACAAGAAAGAATATACAAAAATAGCCAAAAAGCTGACTAAAAAATGTAAAGTAATGCGGATTCTGGCCACGATGAATCGCGCTTCCTGAGATAACTCTACGATTATCTCGTGACACAGTGTTATCACCAAGGTCATCAGTATCCCGGGGCTGTAAGTTATGAGGATAGATATAATCGAGATAAATGCATTTTGCCGCAGCTGTAAAAAATACTACACACTTAGTTTTACTAGCAAAAGGGAAGTAATTTTTTAAAGTCTGCTGAAATTTAAACTTTCTTGAAACTTTCGAACAACTCCTATAATTCTTGATAATTCTGTATTAATTTTAGTAACATAAGCAGAAGATTGCGAAAGGACAAAACCTTGGCGTCAGTACCAAAAGACTCTTAAAAAAGAATCGTTCAGTTGTGATGGAAATAAGTGAACCAGATAAAAATACATTAAAATTTATCGGGAGTCCAGCAGATCTTGCCGAAAAAGTTGCGAAAACTGGCCGCGTGAAAATGTTTGTATTGAAAAGCAAAAGAGTGGACTCGTTAATCAAGGTGTTTCTGAAAACTGTACTATGAAGATGCATAGCAAATGAGCAAATTGAAAAAGATAACTAACAGGATGAGAAATATGTAAAAATGTTTTAAGGGAAATGAATGACTGAGGAAGAGTGTTTCGGTCCGGTGAATCGTTTGTTATTCCTGTCCATAACTTCAAATTAAAAGAATGCGAAAAAAAACTTCTCGGGCAAAGAAAAAGCTAAATCTGAATAATTTTGTGCACAAAGAGGTTGACTATTTCTATTACAAATACAAAATTTAGGAAAATACTAAATTCGGAACTGCATTTTTACCGACAAAGTATAATGAGGGCGCCGTTATTCTGGAGGAAGCTAAAATCAGAGCGCAAAAAAATTTTAAAGGGCAGGTTTATCACTGTCTAAGACCCGAAATAAAGATAGAAACTTTGCTGGATACACAAATTAAAGTTCAAAAGCTCGATCATCATTTTTTGAAAATTACTGAAACGCAATTAGGTTTGATCAGCTGCAATTAGCAGCACGATTTTCCAGCTTTGTAGCTGGAAACATCTCCTAATGCTACTACTTGTGCTGCATCATGCAGCGATTAGCTTGCAGTCGGTAACCTTGGCGTTGAAACAGTTCAAATCCATCAGTTTCAAAAATTCAACTATTTCGTTAATACTAATTGCTTCAACAAAAATTTGTATTGTTGCGAGTAAAATCCTTGAAAGTAGCCGACTTCCAGCCTATCCTTAGAGTACCTACGAAGGAAGGAGTTATCGGCAGTTGTACAAAAGAATCGTTACCTCGTTAGTAGAAACGATGTCACTCAAGACATGAGGAAAAGAAAGATCGCTGTCTTCATCCTCACTAAGCGACACGCCGGGTTAGTTATATGAGAGAATGGGACAGGAGGTAAAGTGGAAGAAGGTAGTAAAAATTTGAGTGAGTTCCGAAATAGAACGACACTGACCCTCCTCCCGAGTCAGCTCAATTCTGAAGTGCGTTTTAGTTTCAGGAAATCAACATAATTCCTTTCTCAAAATTCGGAACATTTTTGTAGGACATCGCCGCTGTTTACAATATCCATTATTTTTTCCTCTACGTTTGGGATAAGCAAAAAGACCAATTTTGTGGCATTTCTATTGAAACAGGATTAAAATTATCCTTCTTTTGTAAACAGTAAATTATAAATCCCTTTTCGGAGATACAGCGCCCCCCCTCCCTCCCCCAACAGCGCAGAATCGAAATACTGCAAATGAGAATTGAAGAGGCGAAGGAAATGCGCTTTAGTGCGCGGAAAAATTTGACTCAGTGCGCGTCTTGGATTTTCTCAAATCTGCGAGATCAAACTGTGGACTACTACTTTTTTGGTCCACATGCTTGCACTAGCAGTCCTCGTATTAATTGCCAAACAGTTAAATCTGCGCTCGGCTTACCTGTAGGAGATAGTCAAAAGATGTGACAGTGTAGAAATTAGTCAACCACTTGAGCTACATGCGAGAAAGATTAATCAACAACTTAAGCTTGTAAAATGAATGTGGGAGAGGTTCTGGTCTGAAGTTTATTGAATCGCAAGAAGAGGAAGTACGAATCCTGTAATTAGTTTTCAAAGCAGACTGTTTTCGAAATTGTGATGTAGTGTTCAAATTTAATTTGTTTGTACGTAACTGTAGATGGATGTGAATGGAAAAAAGTAAAAAAAATACACATAAAAGTATAATCTAGCTTGCGATGCATCAAGGTTGTTGGGGCGAATATGTTTTTTTTCACAAAATTCGAAGCAATCAGATCGAAAACTGTATGAGTAGTGGTCATTTTGCATTTAACCTGCGCACTCATTGTTGCAAATCGCAAAAAATCTTCCATAAGGGAAAATGAATAATTTCTGCTGACTGGTCGCTCACTGAAAATGACCTAGCTGTTCTGATTCTTGTATTAGCAATTTTCTCGCCAAAACTTCCATATGCTCGTAAATGAGAACCAAGCGTATTTAGAATCTATATTCTTTAACTGTGGTGGGTAGGGAGTATCCTCTTAAAATTCCAGCTTCCCTGCTTTTCTGGACCCTGAGTTAGCAATTTTCCAGCAAAAACTTCACTTGCTCTACGTAAGGCTCGGACTTGCATAAAGGCTAGTACCACATCTTTAGGATAGCGCGTAGCCAGGAACGACTGACAAAATTTCAGCGTCAGGGAGGTTAGTGAAGATTTTAATTCTTTAGTTCCAACTTAGGAACGAATAAACGAACTGCAGAGGAATTGGTTTTGTTGCAAGCAATTCTAAAGGAACAAGATAAGTTTTGTTGTAGGACTGAGCATCACAGAAGAACAATATAAAATTTTAGAGAACAACTACTACTGTTAGGAAGGAAAATTCTTTGTTGTTTGGTGACTATAACCAAGGAATATATTAAGAGTACTTTACAATAGACAGAGCGCGTCCTCGTCTGTGCCAGGATGCCGTTCATGAAGTTAATTTGGACCAGTCTGTGTCCATTGTGCCTCAAAATTGTTGTTTTCGGCTTCCTTGACCATTGTACAAAACAAATTATCCAGGGTTGGTGAGGTTATGAGAGGAAGAGAAATTATTTTTCAGGAAGCGGCATCATTCAAAACAGTTCCAAAATTCCTTCAGAAGATATGATCTTTTTCCCCACAAGAAGAAGCTCGTAGCCATTTATTGATAGCCATTTTTTGATTGCCATTTGCTGACAGCCATTTTCTTTGCAAAAGCATTATCATACTAACAAAAAAAAAGGCATTACTTCTGCTGGGCAGAGAGAACTAGGGAGGGAAGAAGGAGAAGAAGGATGCGCGGCTTAGGCAGTTTCAAGCAGGCTGGCTTCGTGGCCCAGTTCACGAATCTCGGTTTTCTTCACACTGTTTTGCAACAGGCTTGTGCGATAGAGCGTTGCTCTCATCACAAAATTTACAGTGTTTTTTTTCTCGTTTGGTCTTACACAGTATCTTCCTTAGCACCAATCTTAGTAGTGCCGGGGGATCAGCCCATGTTCTAAAAACGGTGCTCGGGGATCGAGCCAGGAAGTTAACTAGCTTGGATCCGCCGAAGCCGTACAAAGGATGATGTGTGATGCGTGCCCTAAAGTTTGATCCTAGAATTCCAAAGAAATCGGAGACACAATCAGTGTTTTTGCTGCAGTCGGTTAGTCACTGCTCGCCTTTTCTTGGTCGTCGAGTTCTGTACTGGTTGACGGAGGTCTGAATGCATTTGTAATGCAGTGCTGTCGTTGATTTGCACTTCTCTTCGTGCGGAATTCGATAACAATGCTGAACTGCCTTGTAGAATCGCCTAGCGTCGGTCGCTGCCAATTCAATTCGTCGGCAAATTGGTGTTCACGCAAGCTAAGAAGTGGTCTGCTCATTTTCGGCTTGCTTTTTAAGAATTCTCAAAAGAGCATTTCACCGAAAACCTTGCGAGCAGGTGGTTACTGCCGGTGGCTAGCCCCTGGCCTGCTAACAAACGTCTTTGCTTTCCACTTCACCAAAATGTGGGAGAAGGCTTCAAGTTTAACTTGCTGCAGAAACATGGGACAAAATAAGGTAGTGTTAAAAAAAGCCATGAAGAGGACATGATATTGCCAGCACATGAAATCAAAACATACCAGTAGCGGCGGGGGTTGCTGTTGCCGTAACGCATGGCTGCACCGATCACAGGATCAGCGTAATTGTAAAAGCTTTCAGAGATGCAAAAGCTCCCCCTGGTCCCTGGACTAAACGATGATCACAGTGGTAGAAGCAGAACAGGTGTACACAGGACTACAGTCGAACCGGCCCATCTGACTAGGATGGCTAGCTGACTAAAAACCTCGATGAGTAAACAAAGGCCGTGGACGAATAAAACAAGTGTTGCTGTATTTTAGATTCGGTTGCCTAATGAACTCGTTTTGACAAGAGTACCAAAAATACCAAAATCCTGCTCCCAGGTCAGCAGAATATTATCGCCTTTCGGTTCAGTGTAATTACAAGAACAATAGCGCGAAGGATGCATGGAAATGTCTGCTCAGGATTATATAAGCAGTAGATTCCCCGTCAATTGAGTCTCATATCTCACGCGTGCGAGGATGAGACTCGTAAATGTCACGTCTGTGCTGTACGCTTCATGATTATTTTTCACGTACGAGCGCGCATATCGAACTTGGAAGTTGTTGGCATCTTTCTAATACAGAAGCCGATAACAGTGAAAGATAAAACTTCAGAGACTGCTGCTGTTCATGTATAGTTCTGAAAATTTAATCCACCTTTCACGTATGCCTTCGTCTCCTATACGGATAAGTCGTTATAAATTGCTGACATCCTTTTAATATAATAACAGATCTTGGCACAACGCATAGTTGCGCGAGCCAACTATGCACACCAGTATTTTGAGTGGTTTGCATAACAGACGTCAGCTACATTCTTGGGAGGCCTTCTCTTAGCGTACACGAACACGCAGAAGCACAACTCACACACTCACACACATACATACACATGCAAACACCCACAGCATACGCAACCAGCCACACACACGCACAAGGACATGCATAAATTCACTAACAAACATAATTATGCGGACACACTAACGATGTGCACACGCATCCAAAATTGAAACGCACAAACACACGAACACACACACGCACACACTCACATCCCTCCACACGTAAACTTTTCGCCCCTTTCGCCCCGTTCTCGTTGAGGGCACTTGTAAGCAACAATGGCTAAGCGTCTGACAATATCTGAGACCGTTGTTTTTTCAGTTGTTGGTTTCTCCAAGCACTGATATCTTCGTAAGTAAATATTCCATCTTTCTGGTTAATGAGATTCTGGACTGTATTAGCATTCCGCGACTTGTATACCATCTGCACCTTTATCTTATTCCTGCATTATTTTGTAAAGAACAACCGAATTTGTCGGTACATCGCTTAAAGCATCATATTAGTGCTCACAATTAGAATTTTTTACAAAATAGTAAATGTGGAATCTTCTTATGTAATTTTACTCGCGCTGAAATGTCGCTTAAAGTGATATGCCGACAAATTCAGTTGCAGAAAATAACCTGGATTCGATACTTCACGTCACTCATGTTAAAACCCATTTTTCCCTTTCCGCCACTTATTTTCTTCCGTTCAGTACGGTTCATTTATTTATCAAACAAAACAATTTCCTCTCCAACCTCCATATAAAATAAATTCAGATGGGTCATTTAATCGAGAGCACAAATTTATGATTTTCAGCAATAAAGAAATAAATTTTTTGTTCTGGAGTATTTTGATAATCGGATCATGAAAATTCGTCTCATAGGATAAAGCTGTTCAGTAGCGATGTGTTAGTAGTCCGACGTCCCACGATTTCTCCGTCACGACTTTGCGCACTAAACGTGCAGCCACTTTTTACAAAACATACTGTTTTTTTTTTTTTTTAAAATATGTACAATTTGTGAGTAACATGAATTATTTAAAGCACCTAAATTATGTCAATGCATACGGGAGTAAAAGAGGGCCATATATTTCAGCATATTTTCATAGCAGGGACAGAAATCTGTGGACGGGGAAAATTGATTATTCTGTAAACAGAGTAAATAACAAGTAAAACTATGGACTATTTCAGAATGAAAATGAACATATAGAGCATCTGCAAGATGTGATGGACTTGCGGGAGAACAACAGAGGCGAGCACAAGTGGAGTGAGACATAACAGCTTAGAGGGGTATTAAAAGCGTCAAAAGCTATTTCGGAGTAATCGCACTTATTTTGTGAAATCTACAGCAAGGAACATTGGGGAGTAGTTGCTGCCTTTTAAGCAGAACATCAAAGGTCCAAATACACCCGCACTGTGACGAGTCCCTCTGTATTTTGTTCACTCGTTTCGATAGTAAATTGGTATTAATATATTGCAAGGATTCGCACCTGTTAAAAACTTGCTTTCAAGCAACTCCCGAAAAAGGAAGTCGTTGATAGTCTTGTTATCGGGTGTCTGATTTTGAAAAGTGGTATCATCCAGGCTACTTTTGAGTATTTCTACGTTTCAAGCGGAGGGAGTGCGAAAGGGCAATGATTTTGAGTTTTGACACAGAAACAATACAAAATGATATACAAAAACATGAACGGAATAGGTTAAGCAACTTTAAAAATAATTCTGGCCATCAGGGTAACTGAATGAACCGTATCCAATATGTACAACTATCCGTATAATTCCACGATATTATGAAGTGAAATTTCAGCTAACATATGAACGTGATGATTCTAAAAGCATCTGCCTTTCGATTTTTCAAATTCCCAATGGACGTTGTATTCCAGCTGAGAGATTTAAATACTTCATTTCGTTAGTTTCTATAGTTAGGCCTGAAAAAGATTTGTTTAATAGTGCACGTTCCCGTGTATACAAGATAGGATGAGGAGACAAGCTAATAGGCACACGTGAGCTGTTGCTAGGAAGTTAGTGTCGCTGGAAGAAGAGGATTAAAGGATCGATGACTATATGCGAGAGGTAGGTAGCAGGTTAAGTGTCGGTTAGAGTAAGAAAACTTATCCGAGAACAGTCGGTCCGCGGTACAGTTGCGGGAAGATGGGAAACGGGAGGAATTGAATGGGCAAGAGAGGAAAGGCGATGGCATAGGTAGACCTGAATTGGGTGTATTGCTGTCTAAATTTTTTTGACCGCGCGCCAAAAATCAGCTATATGTAAAAATTACATTTCTTCAGCTGTCAGACATATGCACATAGCGTTATCATCTCAGTGAATGTCAAAGATTCTACCCCACCGGGTGATACAGCGATTCCTTCCACGATTCATTCATTCATCCATTTCAACAGTAAATTGGTATCGGCCTATGTCAGAGAGTCATAACTGAAATCAGTCTGCTGAAAAGCGAACCTCAAAAAAGAGAGCCATCGCCGGCTTACCCAGCGGATGGTTGCCGCTCATGTGCTGTACAGTCCATTCGCACACTTGTTGAAATACGTAACCGTGAGCGTCATGGAACCAAGTGCTATTGCGGATACCCTCCCACCAAAGTGGAGTATGTAAGGTTATTTAAATTTGATTTGTTGTCTCAAAGATAGATCAGTAATTGCACTTTCCAAATATGAACTTTCTGATTATGAAGTTAAGAACATGAAATATGAGGTCAGTGAAAGTGGAACTAATGAAATGTATTAGGAGTGTGTGTGTGTGTGTGTGTAAGCGGGATGAGACACCGATCACACTTACGAATATATCGCAATGCGTTTTTGTTTTAGACAATTCAAATGCAGGTTGTTAAGCTTTAAAGAAATTCCGGTTTGTTCACAATTAAAACAGAAAGTTGCAACGGTTATTAATAAAATATATGAAATTTAAAAAAATGAAGTTAAGATAATTTTTTGTGCGGATTTTTTTCAAGTAAAAAATTGACTTTTATGAATAAAATTTTCCAAACCTTTCGTAAAATCCAATTTTTGCATGCTCCAGCGCTCTCATAATGTCGCCAAAACCGTTATTTCCAAGCAGTCGAATTTTGAAATCTTCTGCTTGTCGTTCAAACGCTGTCATTGGACCCGATGCCGGCTATAATTCCATATTTTGGTTACTGCATCAATATTGTAGCAAATTTTTCAATTATTGATGCATTTCTCTCAATTAAAATTATGCATATGCTGCCTTCGTTTACTAACAGATCTGCACAGTTTGATTAGAAATCGAGTGCCTCACGCACGAAAATCTAATTTTTTTGCGAACACATTCCCCAATTATCTAAGTGTTTGATGTAAAAAAAAAAAAATTAAACTTTCGGGTGTATTCCGTGCTACCTGTGCGACATGTTAAAATTGCAATGTGGACAGGAAGAGGAGGCCGAAAGGGAAAAGGTAGTGCGGGAAGGCCGGGGCAAAGAATGGGACTGGGAAAGAAAAGGAGGAGGGAAAACTTGGGATTAAAATGACTAAAATCTAAAGAAGCTTTAATAGTCAAATACGATCAGGTGGGAATTGGGTGCTTCCAATGCTTAAGCCCCTCTCCCTTGATCCCCTTGTCATTTTTTCTCCGCTGTAGTTGTAATTTCTAGTATGAAAGAGTAAATATCAGTATCTAGTACTTTGCTGTGAAAAGCCGCTGCCCGCTGTGGTGAATAGAATCGCCTGAACGATGGCTCGGGGGTTGAAAATTCTCTGCCCGATGCACTTCTTTGATTAAACGTCGGGCTGATTGCTGAAATTTAAGTGATTAAGTTTATTTTAAAAGAATACCAGCTTACTGCCATGATTCTAGCTTGGTTGATACTTCTCAATTTAATTATTTTAATTCCAGTTTGGTGAATTTTAGTAAATTTTTACCAATACGCCATGGTAAACCAGGCTGGAACGCACCAGGCGAGCCGGTGCGATCATGCGTTTTTGCACCAGACTTGAAATGATTAGGTTAACTG
>UYRT01000243.1:0-10890 GCA_900617915.1 Gongylonema pulchrum
CTGATCCGAGCACTTCGAATAACTAGTATTATGTTTTGCCTCGTCTATTCGTTTTTTGAGTTTTGCTTTAGGAATTTCAATTATGAAGTTGTTCAAATTGCATGTTTGTTTTCTAAGGACTTCGTCTTTAGGGTCAACAGAGATTTCGAGTGATCTGCGACAAAATGTAGTAATTTTAATGTGTTAATCTTTATCAGTGCCGTTAAAATTATCACTAAAATATCAGTGCAACAAAAGCAACTGCCCAAAATATATTTTGGCGTACCAGGAATACCAGAACGGCTCGGAATCTCAATGTATTTCACGGCTGCTAATGACGTTGCCAGTGGCGAGCTCTGCTAAGTGATTCGATCCCAGGTGGCATACTTCGATGGTCATTCAGTTCCTTGCGGAACCGCTCACGAATGCGTTTTGTTCACCTGCTGTCAGTATAACCGGCAACATGCCATCCATCAGATTTTACTTTCTTGCTTGGTTGCCATGGCATTCTGCTGTTTTTAGGATCGCAAGGCAAAAGTAACATTATATAAAACTGCTGGTGCTCTATTGCTGTATCTTTTAATTTTCTCGGTCATTTTCCGGCACGTGTTCATTAATAGGATTTGTCGCCTTGCGACATATTTATTATTCAATTATAGTAATGGAAGGCGGCGTGTGGCAGGAGGAGGACGAAAGGGAGGGTGAGGAGAGGGGGTGGTTAACAAGGCTGACTTAACATATGGAGCAACGGCTTCGACAGGATCCAGAAGGCTGCAAGTGGATTATAGGGGGGCGCTGGGAACCTGTTCCCAAAAACAGGTCATTAAAACGTCCCTGTTGTTTCACTGCGGCTACATAATAATTCTTTTCGAAACTGATCCGTTTTAAGCGTCGCGGTAAGGTCATATGCGGGTAATACGTGAAAACACCGATTTCCAGAAATTTCTGCACAAAAGAGTAGTTTGGTGAGCTTTCGATAAACAAGGGCGCATCCGAATTTCGCTGTTCCACTCATTCTAAGTGGCACTCGTATAACATAACTCTCTATCTTTTTGCTTTCTTTTTGTTTCCCTTAGCCTGTCTCCATTTTAGTCTCATTCTGCCTGTTCTCCTACAACTTGGACGAACCCGCGGGAGAGTTCAGCTTGTGGAAGTATTGCACCAACATCACTAACATAGAATACCCGCAACGGCTGTCTGAATGGTTCTGGTATTTATACGTTTTTGCGGTGCAGCACTATAGTGCTGCTACAGAGAGAAAAAAGTATTTTGGCAAGAGTATGTGTGTGCGTGTTTGTATTTTTTGCCATCCGTTTTCAACTCGAGAACCAGAAAAACTAGAAAGCTGAAAGCTCGGCAGTATGTGCCCACCCTTTATGCGTCCCTCCCGCTTTAGTATTGTCACTCGCGTGTGTCTGGACTCCACGCAAAGATGCCCCAAAAAAATACGATTTTTTGGCGGGAAAGAGATCGCGTAACCAGGCTAGATGAGAAGCTCAAATTTTAAGGGGCTGTTCCCTGTTTGCGTCCAAATTAAGTTTAAAATTCAGCTCCAGTTATGCGTGGTTCTTACGTAGGGTATGTAAAAATTTTGTTTGGAAAACTGTCCACTTTATTTTCTTTTATGCAAACTATACAATGATTTATGCTAATGAGTACAAACGATAAATATAAAGCAAAAACCATTCACAGAGTTAACGATCTGATTGCTTCAAATCTAGTGCGAAAAAATATGTTCGCACCGGCGAGCTTGGTGCATTTCAGTCTCGGTTTTGGAATACTCATGCATCTACATGAATGTAACGCAAACTTGTCTCTGCGTTATGTAAATAATAATTAATATTTATGAGTTTGCTGCTTATTCATTTAACATGGAATTATGAATGTTATTCAAGAAAAATCATGCACGAAAATAATTAACTGTTATCGACCTTTAAAAACTAAATTCACAGGTGTATTCATTTTTCGTTGTTGCATTTTTTGTATGGAAAACAAGGATTATTGTTGCACAGTAATTTTCATTATCAGTGTGCTCTTGTCCTCTCAATTATGAACCATATCACTAATTTTCATTACTGCCTTTAAAGGCACAGTTTATCAGATTCACAGTTCATTCTTAAAGTTGCAGTTCCACGTTGTCCCTACCTTTTTACCGCTTTTTTGGAAGGCTCCGATGCTACAAGGTCTGCCATCAGTCGCGTGGATAACTCTGTTTCCGGAAAAATGCTGCAGGCAGCCTGTCGGCAGTCACTATCATCATCGTCATCAGTGCCAGAGGCATCATCAGTATGTCCTATTCCTGCTACACCGACGCTCCATCATCCAAAAAGAGGGGTGAGGAGGAGGAAGGGGAGGTATTGGCGTACGCGTCCTGTGACCCGAGGCGGAGCAAACTGATCAGTAGTTGTTGTAGTAGTAGTTGTCCGACAAATCCACAAGCTGTACCGCCGCAATTGTTCAGTGCGCTGGTTCTTCCCTACTCTCTCTGTCCCTCCAAAGTCCACTCCGTGCCGCTGCCCTGTCGTTGCTCTCCGGTATACAGATGATAGAAATTTTGCCGAGAAATACCTAAAATTTGGTGTGCTGGGGGTTTCGGATACCACTGGTCACCCCCTTAACAACAGCGTGTTTTCTTTTTCACACACATACACACCCACATACAGAGAGCGAGATTTGTCTGCCAAATTTTCATCCAATTTCATTTCTGTCCATTCGATTCTCTATAATTTTTCTTAATATTACTTCTGGAACAATTACTGTTTCGTCCATTAATATTATTACTGCGACAACTAGGAAGCCGCTCATTTTTCTTGCACTCTGACGAGTAACTTTGTTAACAAACTTTATTACCCCCAAGCCTTTTTCAATCGAAAGATTTCGGAGTGCCTTTTGGCATATCATCACTGTTATTATCGTTACTGTTATCGTTGTGTCATCCTTCCCCAGTACCATTAATTCAATTATCACAAATCCTAGAACAGCTGCGAAAAATCTAAATCGTATTAATTTTACGTCAAACATTGCTGCTTTTAATAACATCGTCATCGCCACCACTGCCTTTAACAACAGCGATTACCATTAGCACCATTATCTTTATCACCATCACCACCATCGGCAACAACAAGTGGATTTTTATCCATTTGGCATCGAGAACTCCAAAGTGATTGTCTGAGCGATCCTGATGATTTTTTTTATCAATTCAATCATTATGAAAATACTTAAATTTGGTAACAGTACTGATCAGATTGCTGTTAAAAACGCGTAAGCTGTTAGCTGATCGTACTGGTGTTGCTCCGTTTATGCGATCGGCACCAGAACGGGGAACATGTGCGATGTTCGGCAACCACTGTTGTTCCTTCAATCATCATCATTACTGTCATCATCATCGTTATCACCATCAGTACCATCATCATTATCATTGCCATTTATTCACTGTTATTGCTGTTGTTATTATTACTGTTGCTACTAGTAATGCTGCCAAAGCCGCCCAGCTTGGTGATGCGGCACATCGATCCTGGTTAGCTCCCGAACAAGATGATGATCCTTCTCCGCACGGAGATGGTGGACCAATCCAGCACTATCCAAAAGCTGCCGACACGGATAATTTCGACCAGCGATTGCTCGATTTTGCGGTAAATTCAAGAAGACATCGGAAATCAAAGGGTTTGCAAGCGAATGATGTGCAAAATGAAGAAGACAGTTCGGCAGTGGTCACATCCGTAGATTCCGATGAGCAGCAACAACGCTCCCACCATAGTAGGCACCGTTTTGTGGAACCTCGCTACCCAAGCCGAATTACAATCCGCACCGCGAAGGGCCATCCAGTATCGTCAAGACAGAAGAAACGAAAGCAATCGAGCCTGCCCCAGCAGCAGTCAAAAAACCTCCTAACACCGCTAGCCGCTGGGCGTTTATCAATGCGGCGTCACGACTGTGATGGTGCTGATTGCTTGAAAAACAACCGGGCAGTATCGTTGTATGTCCCGCCAAAAAATAATACCCACGGAAAGCGACAGCCACCGTTGCTGCTTCTGAGTAATAATCCAGTAAAGGGCAGGGGGAAGAGTAGCTCGGACCACAACAACGGTAGCACCAGGGGCACCAGTAGCAAAAAGCGACATCGGCCACACGAAGGCGCACCGCGGAAATCATCAAGCCTGCACACCGGACTGGAGGTACTGGGACCCGAAATCCACCAGACCCAGTCTCAGCTCGGGGCATCCTACTACACTTCGTCTAGGACCAACTCTTATCAACCACCGAGATACGGTGGTGCAGAAGGCAAATCGCTGGAAGAGCAATCGCTAGCACCGCCACCGTTCGCCGGTGGTGCCGAATTAACAGATTTCATACAACCTGGTGATTCAGCAACAACAACGCGCATCTATGACGTGAGCCAAATTTCAGTTCCGAAACGCCGTGGTAGTGCAAAAGCTGCCGGAGCACCACTTGCTTATTATGGTGCCAACAGACTGCTTCAGCACCGCCACCAGCAGCAGCATCCGGCAGCACCGCACGAAAATCGCAGTGCCTACGGTGCGTTACTTCCAGCACCGTTGCTACCGCAGGAAACCGCTTCTGATTCACATGCACCTGCAATTCCACTGTTTCAACAACCTGCACATTCAATCTATTCCACATATCCGGCCCAAAGCCCAGGACCAACGCCACCACCGCACTATCAGCCGCGACCGGGATCATCATCACAGGTGAGTGTTCTCTTGTTTTATTATCATTTATTTTTATTGATATTCATTGCACACTTCATATTTTATTCAATCGCCAAGCAGAACACATATCTAGCATGCACACATGTCATGAGCTTATTATATAAGAAGTGAAACATAAAAAAACAAAAGCATTTCAAAGTGTTTAAGACCAGCGCAAAGGAAAATTAGCACTTTTTAACGTACAAAGTCTGCGAAAAAAAGGCCAGAAAGCAGGACCCTTAATGCTGTTAGTGAACTTTTCAACGGGATGAAAACGAACGAATTTCATATCAGCTGTAAATACCAAATGGAGGCATGCAGCCCAGGACCGAAGAGATTTGCAAAGCTGCGCCCGTTGGTTGAGAGCATACCAATAATACCACTAACATGGGATACCTAACTGATTGCCGTGGACAGTCTTTGCATGCTTGGCAATTTATATTCATACTTGGTACTGAAAAATTCGTAGTTGAACATATAAAAAAATTTTTTGCGTCTCTAATTCTTGTTTTATCTGTTGGTTATTGTTGCTAGTGGCTGGTGCTTTTTTTTTTCAGCTTTTCTTATCCGGGCTTCTCAGGAGCAAACATGCTAGATGGCTCATATTTCCTCCGCCGATTTCATTGTTTTTTTAAAGTATTTAAGAAATTCTCCTATTCCCCTTCCTACCACGGCCAAAATTTTTGTCCAAAACTTAAGGGCCCTGCCATGTCTCGCAAAAGCAGTCAAATTTCCTGTGGTTGACAGTTCTATATGCTCCAGCATTTATGAGATCCTCAAAAGTTTCTGCATTAAGATTTACTTATGATGATTCTGCTATACGCTTTGCTTACGCTCTTCAAGCGCTTCTGGATTTATCTTGCTCTTCGGCATACTTTGAGTAACATACAAATGATGTATCAAAGTAAATTTGTTATTATGAAATTTGCACAAGCGCACTTTTCTGTAATTCTCTTTTCTCCTTTTTTGTTTTCAAAACGTACGGCAGGTTTTGCTTCACTTTTTACGTGTTTTAATTAGTGTATAAAACGTTTGGGAAGGAAGCCACCGAAGAGTTGGCGAACATGTGTCAGACAGACGGTGGGTATTAACTAAAGGCATGTAGGCCAAAAACCAAAAGCCTGGCGTAGCTGCGTTCGGCATGTGCGAGTACCCAGTAATATCACTAACATGGGATTTTCGCACCGGTAGTCTGTCTTGTATCCTTGGCGATGAGTAAAAACTAATGTTTCTTTAGTTTACACTCCGCATTACTGCTTCTTATTTTTCGACCTACAGATATCATTCATACTGCTAAAGCGAGGTTTTTAGGAAAGACCAAACTTAAGATTCTAGGACAGACCAAACTTCAAAGAGGTTTTTAGGACAGACCAGACTTGAGGCTACTTGATTCCAAAAGATGAGTAATTCTGATTCTTGCAAAAACTGTGAAGATTCCTCGTGTAGGTGTTCCTGAAATCGATGTATTTAAAATTTTCGAATAGATGTTTAAAAGATGTTTTTGAAATTTTTCTCCAAAAATTCGTATCTGAGAATGTTTTCTGAAATATCTATGATTTGAATTCTTCTCTTAGTGTCCTGATCTGTGGTCTCAGTATCAAATTCAAAATTCTAATATTTCAAAACTGACAAAATTGAATTCAATTGAATTCGGTTGTATCAGAATGGAAGCACGACTTCAATACTGGAACACGGATAGTGAAAGAGGAGTGTTAACGAGGAATATTATATATCTCATATATGTTTTGAAAACTGCTTCAACCACCTGCCTCGCCTTCTCTCCTTCATTTCTTGCATCCCGCTGTACGCATGTACACCATCTATCACCCAATTTTTCACGGACGGGCCGTATTTTTGCTGTCAATTTTAAACCTGATTTGAATTCTTCTATGTTTTTTTTTTTTTTTTTTGAAGGTTGATGCTGTAAAAACAGCAACGTGATTTTTGTGGGAGCTGTAGTTGCGAAGTTTTGTTGACAACTGAAAGAGAAATAATAAGTGAAAATGGCTCAGATTTTTTTTTCCTAATTTTGTACCAAAAATCAGTTCATTTGAAACTGGAAAGGTTTTAGACACTCTGAAAGCTTTAAATACTTTTTCCGAAATAACTTATTGTTCAAGAAATAGCTGTGAGCATCGCAATAACTAAAGTGGGATTTCCACACTGACTGTTTAGTCGATCGTGGTGTTTTCGGTTTTAGCAAAACGAAATGCCAATCAAAACCGCCGTCAGCTTGCTTTTATAGCAACTCTTAAAAAGAAGGAAGTTATTTGCAATTTTGTGACGAAGCGTTGTCTCTGGAACTATTTCCATGGCCTATTCTTTAGGGGATTGCTTACACGCAAGCTGTTAGCGGATGCTTTGAGCACAAGCAGCCGGTATCTTGTTGAGGTGCCGTTACTCCTTGCGATATTGTGCAATGAGCCCACTGGTTTAATTTGATTAGCAAGGAAAAAACGTGCTTTTCTATAAGTAACTGATTCGTTTTGGCGGTAAATTGGTACTCTTGTACGCTAAGCAGTAAAAGCTACTATCAGCGTGTTTCTAAAATACTCGAAAGGAAGAACCATCAATAGCCCTGCAATCCGGCGGCTAGCAGAAACATTAATACTTGGGCTATTTCAGAGTGACTCTGCCTTTGATTGGCAGGGAAATTTGAATGAAATTCTTATTATCACTTCTTTACGTCTATTAAAGTTAAAATGCCTGATTAAAATTTGTATTAATTTTCCACTTCGTAATTTTTTTTTTGCTGCTGGTTGTGGATTTATGGGGGACGGATGAAATCCATTTGTGAGGAATTTTTACCCGAATTTAAAATTACCAAAATTTGCCTATGAACGATGCGATATTAACAGTCTAATGGAAATTAAACTCATTCGAAATCGTAATTGTCGGGCAATTCGGAGGAACTTGCTGAGAGGTAATGCCCTATCTCTTGAAGCAGGCCACCTGCTGTCAGCAGATCCTTTCATGTTCGATGATAAATTCTCGCTCATTTTTCTCCTTTTTCTTCTCTTATCCTCCAAATTGCCTCATTTTTGTTGCTCATAAAAATACCGATTAGTTTTTTTTAAAGGTTCTGCAAAAAATAATTCGAGTTTTTATCGTTACGCACGAATTTTTTCTTCATTTAGCAGAGTTTTGCCTGTCTGTATGTGTATATGTGCTTGTACGGGCATGTGCATGTGCATGCATATATATATACATATATATATATATGCGTTTATAAGTGTCATTAAAAGTGAAGAAATAAAAGCTCAGAAATATAATCATCACAAATATAATCAGAAGTATGAATGATTATTCAGCAGTTACTTCTGTTAAGAATTATTTAAAAAGTTGCAAAAATATGAAGTAGTCCGAGTGGCTACAGATGCTAACAGCAACCATTCGCTGGCGAGGCTGTCAGTGGCTTTCTCGTTTGAGCGTTGTTTACGATCAAGCTGATCGCGGGTTTGGCAGATCCTAGTATTTTTTTTAATATGTATGCTCGTATTCTTTTTAATATGTATCCTTTTTTTAATATGTATCTTTATTCCCACTGTATTGTTAAGGATCTACAATCATCTTGCTTTTAATTAACCCAGCGATGATTGCGCTGCCAGACTTTTGATATTGTTGGCAGCGTATTACAAGTGGATTACTTCCATTTTCCACAGAAATTAATAAAAACTCGGAAGCGAAGTCAAAGAAACTTTCATAGTTAAAGTATCAAAATTCTTGAATTTTTTACGGCCGGGTTTTTTAATTATCAAAATTTGTGTATTTAAACACATCGCTTTCTGCTGCTGGAAAGGCTGCAAATGAGCGGCAAGTCGATTGTCGCTGATTGATGCCTGTTTTTGTATTCAGTTGAAAGTGGAACATTTTGCTGAACCGTAGTCCGGAATAAACTCCTTCTGAGCAACCAGAGAGAAAGAGACAAGAAGGGGGTGCGAGAAAGATAAGGGAGAAAGGACTGGGATATCGGTGGAGGGGATGGGATCGCTATAGGATTTGTTGATTTGTAAACCGGATTCTATCCAATTTTTGATTTATCTCAGCCCGTTAGTATACGCCTAATCAGCAGTGCAAGCAAATTTGATGACATTTTGTTCCCCGCTAAAAAAAGAGGATCAAAAATGAGAAATAGTTCGGCCGATGAATTATAGCACTGAGGTCATTGGGATGCCTGAAAACTGAAGAATAATTGAGGAAGCCCGCATTTGTTTCTTGGCATTTCTTTGAAACTTTGAAAAAATCCCTTCTTCGATATTCAAAGGCAAAATCTTCGAAGTGTGCTTAAAATGTGTTAAATTAAGTCAAGAAAGCGACAACATTATATTTTAGCATTAATTTCTAATTGGAAGCAAGCGAAAATGACTGAATAGATCAAATTTTGTCCTGAAATACAAGATGAGTTTAAAGTGAACTTGATTTGGCCCTTATACCAAGGATATCAAGATCGTCCGGGATGTTACGGTGATATCCGGCATAAGCCGATCCAGGGGCGGGGTGGGAGCGAAGGCTGTAGGCGCAGTGCTGTAAAAGCCCGAGTCTGTTCATAAATAAAAATAAATAGCAGTGTCATAACTCTATTCCTGGTTTTTGCATAGTTCGAGAATGGGAGAGGTTTTTCTCCTCCTCCCCCTCATTCTTCCTTCCCCCAGAAGTCCGTCCTGGATCCGCCTATGATTCCAGGTTAATGAGGTTACTCACAGGTGCAACCACATAAGGTGAATAGTTAAAACTGCTTCTCAACGGTGCACTTAGAGTTTCTCCAGTCGCTTTGACCAATGCTGCATCACTTGGTAGTTTTAGTCTGTTGGCGATTGCAAGGCTTTAGTCGTTTGCAAATGTCATTGACGTGTACCGAGCATTACCATCTTATTTCGAGTTTCCTCCTTTTCGACTACGAAGTGTCTTATCGATTAAGGAGTTTTGGAAAACAGAAGAAAAGAATGTCATTTTGATCAAAAAGGCGAAAACAAAAAGAGACTGACACTTTCTTATGTTTGAAGGGAAGAGAAAATGTGCCGTTTTACTTTTTTTTTGAGAAATTGTGTCGTTTTTACCTTCCTTTTTGAGAAAAAGAACATGCCGCTCTTGGGATCTGTCGTAGTGAAAGTTAAGCAGTTCGGGATGTATTGGACTTAGATGAAAGTGAAAAAAACAAGTCAAAATTTTACCCGCATTTCTCATCCCGTAAGAGACAAAGGCATTCAGATGTAGTTCCCGTGGTTATACGTATCAGTAACAATCGCATACTGACAAGGTAGATGACGGTTCTTTTAGAGTTGCTTAGAAGCAGCTGATATCGGGTTCGAGTCCTCACGTGCACAGAACTAACATAACATCGAAACGAATCAACAAATCGAAGAAGGATTAGTTTTCCCAATGACAGAACTGTAAAGGCGAAGCCCTTTGCTCGCACAGTCAAAATTACAAAAATACTAAAAGCTGAGTCATCCTTCAACGACATTCCAGCTGAACGCTGGACATCCGATCTCCTATTGGGAGCATCGCGTTTTGACTTTAACTGGAATTTCATCGAAGTATGTCTCAGCTTTCAGTAATTTTAAGATTTTGACGGATACAGAATCATGCCATCGATCATCATTCTGGAGACAACAGTACTGTTAAAGTAGCAGTGCAAAAGTAGTTAAAAGCTGAACTGAAGATTCCCACTTTTACCGGCAGGCACTGCCCTCCAGAGAAAAACCGCAACATTCCAAAAAAGCTCCATCGGCTGCAGTATTTTAGACGAATGCGTGCGGCTCTATGGACCGCAGCATTTCTTTTCACTGACTTCTTCTCCCACCGCACTATTTCATATAGAATTCTTACAAATTTCTTTAAATTATTACGTGCGCTTACTTAGCATTACCTCATTTTTCACTTGCTCCTACTTTTACTATCTTTTATTATCATTACAAAAATCAATTTTTGTTACTAATACGGATAGAAATAAGGATAAAATAATAATAATAATAATAATAACAATAATAATAATAATAATAATAATAGCAACAGTAATAATTACAATATCATCAAAGCAATAACAATACCCAGGCTGTAACGCACCGGGCGGACCCGTGCGATCATGCGTTTTTGCACCGGACTTGAATTATTCAGGTCATAACTGTATGAATGTCTGTTGCTTTACACCTGCCTTTTGCGGTCACTAGCATAAATCACCATAAATTTTGCAAAGCAAATG
>UYRT01000244.1:0-10889 GCA_900617915.1 Gongylonema pulchrum
TTGAACAGTTAGTAACAGCAAAATAATTTTTTTTTTTTTTTTTTTTTTTTACTTTCATCAGCCATCGTTTCATCGCAATGCGTCTTTTTACAACACCGTCACAAGTAGCGACTCATTACATGATTTTTGGGGCTGCAACCATCTGGCGGTCATCCTACCATTGCTATTGATTCTGTCACTTATTTCTGTCCCCGCTTTCTTGCGGAGAAAAATGCAATACCACACCATGAAAATATTCACATTTTGACATTTTACTGTTGTCTCATTATCACATTTTTATTCGTTTCATCTTTACCAATCACTGGTACAGTTGGCAACTTTTTTCACGTTTTCCGTAATCGAGCTACACTATCCGATGTTTATCATGTTAGCACTAATGATCCGAACATCCTTTTTTTTTGTTACCTTTTTTTCAGTACAGTGTGCAGAAATTTCCGCAGCTGTTTCTTCAACACTGGTCTTTCTGTCTGACTAAGTCGAAGCGCTTTATTACTTTATTCAGAATGTGAAAATATATGTAATATATGTAATATGAAAAGTATTTGAGGTTAATGAATGTTTTGGAGCAAGTTATACCAAGTTTTTTTTCCTTGTGAAAATTGTTATTTGTGCAAAGTCATTTTTTTCTGCAGGTGTATGTTGGGGACGGAAAAAATTTGCTTTCTGCACGAGTACCCGTCAACCCTGATTTTTTGTTCCAAAGTCCAGCAACTGGTACAACCACAGCGGCAGCAACAGCCTCACCGTTCTACAATCTGCAGACGTTTCCCGGCTGCTATCAGCCATCAGCATTTCCCCCGATCACCCCCGCATATCTACACTCAATTTGGCCGCAGGGTTGGCAATCGCCGGCAAGGACAATAGCTCATTTCCAGCATCACCAAATGCAGTACCAGCAGCAACAGCAACAGCATCAACATCCGAAACATCATCTACCGCCTGACTTGGTTTGTTGTGGTTTTCGTTGAAAGTGCTGGACATTGTCATTATTTTTTATCGTTGTTACTGAATTTCTTCTTTTTCTTCAGGCAAATTTCAGAAATTACAAATCTTCTGTTAAATCGAATTTACCGGTTTTAGAAATTATGCCATGATTTTGGACGAATACATTTATTAAGAGGTATGTCATCCAGGATTGAGGAAAAGGCCTGGCCTAGTTGCTTCCACCCCTCCCCTCCCCTTCTCTCTCCCCTCCTCGCCTATGTTACGCTCTCGCCTAGTATTTCACTTATATGCGATCCCCAGGATTTTTTCGCACTCGGCACTAAACACCCAGGTTTTATGCTTTTTGGATCTTCGATAATGCAAAATCGCATACCGCCATCTTAGTGCCGTTAGTCCAAGCAGATTTCTACTGAATTGGTTGTGTGTTACAGCAACCGTACGTCCAGCTGACCGGTGCAACGTGGATGGCTGATACGGCTGCATCACTGATCGGTACCACAGATTCTCAACTACGCTCGGTCGGGCACCACCAACAGCACCAACTGCAGCAGCAGCAACAGCAACAGCAGCAACAACAGCACCAACCATCGCTGAAGGCAACAGCTTCGGTGCAGACCACGCTCACGGGTCCACTGCGACCCGATCCTGATACTGCTGCCGCAACACGATCAGCTGCTGCTCTGAGTAGCTCCGGCCCGTACATGCAGTCGTTTACGCAGCGTACGAGCAGCCCGCGCACATTTGCGACATCCGCTACTCTTGGCACTTCCCACAGCAGCGGTGCAGCGGTAGCAGCAGTGCAGCACGCTTCGCCGATCTTACGGAGCCACGAGGTACAGAAGATTTCCAGGTCAGATTACGTTCCATTGACAGTGGCAGATGTAGCCGAGCACGTCCCTCTAGCTTCGCGGGTGCAAGGCATTGCAGGGTCGGATTGCGTTCGGCCATCGCCAGGAGCCACCGAGCACGTCCCGGTAGCTTCTTCACGGGTTCACGAGGAGCAAAGAATTATAAAGCCAGAATGCATTGGAGCGCCGGGACCCGAGCACGTCGTTGCTTTGGCTTCAGGTGGGGGACATGAGCTGCTGAGGTTCCCTAAGCCAGAATGCGTTGAGCAGCAGCATACCCCATTAGCTTTGCAGACCCATGAAATGCAGCGGAGGATGGCGGCAGATGGTGGTGGTGGTGGTGGTGGTGCAGCAGCAGAAGTAAAAGTTGAGCATGATTCCCTAGTTTCACCGGTCCATGAGACACAAAAACCGGCCTCTAGGCCGCCGGGATGCGTAGCAGCGTCAGAAGCAGTTGAATTAGCTGCTGCTTCTCAGGTGCGCGAGATGCAGAGAACTCCAGCTGCAGCCGCTGCAGCAGCTGCAGCTCAAGCTACTCCATCCACTCTTGATAGTGTGAAGCGTGCCGAATGTGATAGTTCGGTACCGAGTCCCCCAAAGACCACTACCAGTCAGGTGAGCATGCTCGGTGGCCCTGCTATGACGATGCATCGCGATGCCGCAGCAGCAGCAGCTGTTGCTGCTGCTAGTCATGCTTCAGCAGCAGTAGGGATAGTAGAAAACGCGCACATTCAGGCTCAGCATGTTCAGGTTACTCCAACGGCGCCAGCGATAGCTGCTAGTAGGCGTACATCTTGCGATAAGGCAACAGAAACAGTCGCAAAACTGAACGCACGTGCTATACCTACTTCTCCGACGGCAGCAAGAGCAGCAGCAGAAGCAATAGTAATAGCAGCAAGAGCAGCAGCAGCAGTAGCAGTTCCGGATCGGGGCGTCTCGTCGCAAAGAGCAGCCTCGTCGCAGCCCATTGTTGCATCAACGCAGCTGCAGCAGCATCAGCAACAGCAGAATCCTTGCATTGCTCGTACTGTGCCTACTCTGGGACGAGGACAATCTCTGGAGGAGTTACAACGAGGTATACCTTATTCACGTTTAATTATTATCATCATTTTTATTATTATTATCGTTGTCGTTATTATTATTATCATTATCATTATTACCATCATCATTATTATCATTATCATTATCATTATTATCATTATCACCATCATCATTATCATTATCACCATCATCATTATCATCATCGTCACTGCTATTGTTTGAACTGCTGCTCTTTGTTATTTTTCGTATCAGCTAATCAGCTGGATCCGTTTAAAGGCACGGGCTCTAGCGGTATTTAGCGAGCACTGAATGATAATATTTTCGCCCAGAGCTGGGTACCACTATAATCCTTTCAGTGTCACGTAACACAGCATCCGTTTTCTGCATCAAAATCAGAATTTCTGGGTTCGAATGAAATCGCCAAAAGCTCTTCCTGACATTTACAACCGACTATGTCGGACGAAAAACAATTTAGAGCATTCAGAAAGAGGTACTGTACTGAGAGGGAGTACGGTAAGACGGATGAGGCAGAGTTCCCATCCCCCGGACATCACAAAAGCGACGAACGGCGAATGAGTGCAAAAAATGAGAGAGTGCGAGAAACTGCCGAAACTAATAGATCTGAAGAAGCCGTCAGTGCCAGTACGCCAGAGGCAAATGTCTGTCGATGTAAATGTACGGCGTACTGTCAAAAGTAATACATGTAAAGACAAAATTGGCAATACTACCTTCTACCAGTAGTAGGTATGTATGCTGATATGAACGCATAAAAAATATTCGCATCATATCTGAGACATGAATTGTAAAATTGGAGAGCAGAATGATATCTGCTATCAGAAAAAAAAAAAAAACATCATTGCAAAATCATTGCTTAAACCGAATTACGCAGAAATAGCTATGCACTGTGTTGCCTGTATTGTGCCAGACGCGTTCCTTATGTAGTGGATTCTTTTATGTAACATTTTATTTTTCTGGTCTATGTTTATTATTAACTGTGAGTGACCGATTTATGGTCTCTTACCGAGCAAACAAACTATTGTACAATATATTTTATTAAGCAGATGATCGCAGCAACCAGGATGACTCTGTAAGCCAAACTGGTGAGAGCATGATGGATAACAGTAGGAGATGAGATAAGACGTTTTTGTCCATTAAGTCATATTCTCCTTTATTAAGTTGTAAAGAAGGACATTTTTAGCGTCTCAGTCTCAGGAGTCTCAAGAGAACATTTTTAGCGATATTTAACCCCATTTTATTGCTAGATTTGACGAGAAAAATCAGTGGAACGTGTGCTTGCTCAAATGCTGGTGCTAGAAGCTGGCAAAGTACAAAAAATCCAAATTTATCTGTTTAAAACGGTTAGCTAGAAGACATCCCCAACGACTTGGAAGAACAATAGGTAGACCTTCGGTATGTTGCACTGGCTCGACTGTATGAAATACATGTGGATGCGGAAAGCATAAGTTCCTTTTTGAATCTACGAATCAGCAGCTTTGCAAGACAAACATACAGTCAAGCTACACTTTAGCAGCTTTTGAAAAAGGCTATTTTCGATTCTGCTTGATAACATAAATGTGCGGTACTTTCAGAGCATGCAGCAGCACGGAGTTACCGACTGGCTGGCCTGGAGGAACTCACTGAAGATCTGCTGGAATATCCACCAGCACCGGCAGTGATTACTTCGACAGAAGCCCCCAGTGCATCTGTAGAACCAGCGGCAGCAACAGTAAGACAAGAGCCTGAGGCTGAGGAGACGTCGGAGCGAAGGGAGACAAGGAAACCGCCGAGCTCGCCGAAAAGTAAATTTTTGCAAAACCTATTTTTTCAGAAATTTTACCAGGCAGTTTTACACAGTCTCCAAATATTTACAGCCCATTAGTTAACTTTTTGGCGGAAATGCTCTTCAGCAGCCCGGAACAAAATCCTGTTTGTTGAGAAGCTGTGCAGCACTGTTGATCTTTTAGGTCGTCAATTTTGAGCATGAACAGTTAGCGTTTTCTTTTTTTAGGTGATACCAGAAACTTTTAGGCCCCAGACACTATTTTTGCATTGAGCACCCTGAATTCTGTATGAAATTCGTCCATTTTCATGCAGTTTTTTCACACTTATTCCAAAGCGGAAAAGCGTATTGCCTAGAATGTGTGTGTACGTGTGTATATGTACTTTTATGTATATTGTATATGTGCATCTAGGGTATACGTACGTGTGCTTGTATGTGTGTGTGCGTGTGTGTGTATGTGTGCATAATTTTTATGTGTGCATATGTATGTGTGTATGCATGCATATGTATGTGTATGTTTCTCACAGACCGAAGTTTTGGCTGGAAAGGAGCTGAGACTTTGCTGGAAGGTAGAAATTGGCAGCAGGAGTGAGGCTTGTGAGGAGATGCCCTCTATGAAACTTTTGCGTTCGGCACGAAACTTGATGTTGAGGGAAAGTTAGGTCCAGTCGTGGTGTTGAGCTAAGATGTATATGTGTTAATGAGCCAAAACGTCTTAACTCGTTCGTACCTAATTCCTCCAACACCAGCTACACTTCTCTATCCAATATAACTCGTCCCATGCCTACTTTATTTAAGTTCTTCATATTACTTTCATGCTACAGTCAGCTTAGCCATTTCAAATGTGACCCACTTCCCGGCCCGCCCGAACCGGATTTTACGGGCTCCTACTAAAACTCGGTCGGCAACGCGGCATGCATTCATCTGTGGGTTCCGGTTCGACTTGCGAAGGTCTCGCTATAGGGTTTTTTTACCTTGAGTATTAAGCGTTGGGCTCGGGTTTCTGGTGCTGCATATTCGCGGGGTGGTACTTTTCGAGTCCTGAAGGCAGGCAGGTTAATCTATGATTCACTGATGGTGCAAAGCGCTACCCCCCTGGTGCCTTAATTCGAGGCCATGCTCGTTATTTTTACGTTTGGAATGCCGTAAGAAGCGTGAAAATAATGCAGTTGGGATCACCATTTGTGGAGTTGTATAGAAAAATCAATCTTTTAACTTACCATCAGCTTGCACATCGATTTCGCGAACTTTTGTGTATTTTAAATCTGTCCCACACTGGCGATCTCTTCATGAAGAAGTCATGCCTAAAAAACGCCTACTTACACTGTACTACTGGTTTTTGCAAATTAATTAGAAGATTATAAAAAAATCGTTGAATTTTTTCACGATTTCCCTGGCCATCTTTCCTCAGGCTGCGTCGCACTCGCTCGTTTTCGTATGCTTCATGCTGCTGCCTTTTCCTGATTTCTGCGTTTTGGCTTTTTCCGAGATGTGTCATGTTTCTTGTTTTCTCGATTTTTTGCAATATATTTCTTGCTGCCTTTTTTTTTTAAATGTATCGTATTCCCTCTTTCTCGACTTTTTTATGATTCACATTTTAACGTTTGTAAAAATCTGCAGCAGAAGTAATTATTTGTGTTTTTCCGGATCAGATGTAGGTTTTTTTTTTGGCGATTTTTTTGAAATAACCTAAGTATGGTTTTGAAAATTACAAAGGCTGTTGGTTTCAGGGCGTGGACATGGTCACTCGGATTCGTCACGTTCCCCCAGTCGTACGCCGGTGGTTGCTGAAGCAAAACCTGAACCGAAGAAACGACGCAAGAACACCGAGGTAATTGTATCTGTTGTCGTTTTTATTCGAGCCCATTTTCCTGGACACGCATTACCACTACACTGATTGATCAGCATACGCTTTTTCATTAATTGCCGATGCTATAAGCTGTTTTATCACTATAATATTTTGTGTTATCGCTGTCATAAACCATATTATATTTATTGCTGTATTTATTGTCATGCTGTTGTACTGCGTTATCACTCCACATTCGTGTGCCATTGATAGCTGGATTTAGTGATTAGCTGCATTATTTTTTGCTCTCAAAAAGCAAACAAACCTTTTGTGTGTCGAGAAAAAATGAAATTTTGGAATGAGAATTGCGTTCTGTTTTTCAGGTGGCAATGCTCCTAAATGATTTGACGGAAGTGGCCTGGAGTCATTTGGCCAGAAAGAGCACCAAGAAGATTATTGCGCCAACACAAACAAGGTACCTTTTTTGCGTTGCTTCACTGGAACATGTCATATTGCTTGATGATGAGGGCATACTGTGGTTTGCGGTATGGTGTAATGGCAGGGATCAATGCACTCACGCAAACGATCGATCGAGACCTTTACAGCGCTTGTATACATTTTCATGATTAATCGTAATTTTTGTAGTGAACTAGTTTTAGTGTAAATTTTGATTTTGAGGTTAATTATAAAATATGAGCTGATAAATGATTGCTGATTAATGATGTAAATTTTGATTTTGAGATTAATTTTTTGTAGAATTTGAGCTGACGAAGCACAATTATTGATGTATATTTATATTGCTAAAAAGAATAGTTAAACGTCACATTTGAAATAGAGACAAAAAAAAAAGAAGTCAAGCTTGCGGTATTTTACAGTAACAAACTGTTATTAGCGTTGATGGGATTTTTACCAAAACGAGCACAAAATGCATTCAAAGAGAGCTCACACGGAGTTTGGGGCTGCATTCCTCTCTAATTCAGCAGCTTGGGTGCAGCATCGCACATAGAAAAATCTGAAATTTCCCGAAAAGTCAAATGATTTTTAACGGACATACTGTATCTCAGAAATATCGAAGATTGCTGTGTTTCAGGAAAGTGTGCACAAGTGAGGCGAATGAGGAGGAAGAGGATAAGGAATGCTCCAGTAGTGAATCAGAAGATTCTGAGAAACCTCAAAAGAAGCCGAGCCATCAGCAGAGGAAAACAACTAAATCAGAAGCCAGCGCGGCTGTAAAAAGTGTTACATTTTCTAGAGCATCTGAGACTGCTCCAAAAGCGGGGCCTTCTGGACGGAGGCGAGGACGACCGCCGAAGGCGCCCGGTACCGCGGAACCGAAAAGCAAAGCACGCAAGAAAAAGACTACGAAAAAGTCCTCCAGTAGCAGTAGTTGTAACTCAGATTCCGAGCCTGAAGAGAAAAAGAAGAGCGTGAAAAAGACATTGCCGGCACCAAAAGATAGACCCATGTCGGCGGCTGAAAAAATTGAACTTGCACTTGGTATGGCAAGGAAAAAAAGGCCTAAGAAGCGATCTCCGGAGACTGACGATGATGATGATGATGAGGGCAGTAGTGCTGCATCATCGAGCTCTTCTTCATCATCATCAACACCACCAGCTCGTCGTACGTGGAGTGGAGCATCGCAACGAAAAACGGGTTCAACACCGGGAAGTAGAGGTGTTTCAAAGAAGAAAGTTGGGAGAACAGGCCGAACATCACGTGCTGCAGGTAGGGCTGCCCCACGAAAACGTACGGCTAAAGCCGCTGCAACTGCCGGCAGAAGAAGGCGCAAAAAGAAAAATCGGTCATCGTCGTCGAGTGAAAGTGGTAAGTGAGAAAAGGGATGAGTTGAAATGCGAATGAATGGTGTGAGTCACTACCTTATCCAGAAGCAGCAACGGAATGAGGGGCGGGGGAGCGAGCGAGAGCTAAATTTTATTGGATTTGCTTTTTATCCGGCAACGCATTCATTATAATTCTGCACTTATCTGTTTTCGCTTTTTTCGTTCAGCAGCAATTCAGTTTTTGCTTCTCCCTCTGTTAATGTGCTCAGCAAATGCTCGAATCTGCAGGTATTAGCACGAAACGAGTACATTTTCGTAAAACGCTTCCCTGAAATAAGTTGTTTCCCTGGAACCCACAAAAAACGTATTTTTATAAAATATGTTTCTTAAAAATGTACGTAAAACGAGGGAGAAGTAATTGGGAAGCTAATATGCTTGTGCCACTTGTGTGTCGATGCGGTAACGTGCGAGGTTTAACGTGTTAAAAAAAAAGCGAGGTTCTATTTGTAGCTCCGTTTGTTTGATGAAATGAGAAGTTCAGCAACAATCTTGTTTAACCTTTTCGATTAATTTACAGTTGCAGCCAGCATCCTGAATAATTCTAAAGATTAGGCGCTGGTTTTTTAAGGAGGGGAAGGGGCACGGCACAGCGGCAAGTAGCACTGCTGTCACGCAGAAAGTCGAAGGTTCGATTCCGGCTTTGGGACAACAGTCTTTCCACGATTCGTTCATTCGTTTCGACGATAAAGTAGTACAAGCACATAATAGGAAAACACCTCTCGAATGAGGAAGCCAGTGATGGCTGTGAAGATGGGGGTAACTCGTACTCTTGGCACATGTTATCACTCAGATCACTTCTGAGTACTTCCGTTTCTCACAGACAGTGGATACAAAGAGATATGTGATTTTTTGGCCTTTCATGCTTTACCTGAATTAAAGTGCTCCCTCCAGCATACGGTTCTTAGAACTAAATCAGAATTGCAAGAATTTGGAACTCACCAATAGGATTGTATTGAGGCATTTGCTGTGAATCTTCGTGCTCGAAATGCCGCAGCAGTGGCATATTGCCTTGGTGCAAGCCAATTGGGCATCCAGGTTGACCTTGGAAGCCTAAATGGCAGTTTGAGAACATTCTAAGGGATAGGAGTATGGCATGGGTCCAGCAACCATAAATAAATGTGAGTAAAAGTAAAATAAACGAAACACGTAACAAATATAAGTAGTACTTCCCTTTTGTTCATATTAAAAAAAAAAAAAAAACGAAGCGTTACGACCTCACGCGTTACAGTGCTGTATAATTTGGGTTTTCTTTTTTCCACTGTTTTTGCTGCCTTCACTCTTAACGCGCATTTTTTTGCCACAATTCCCACGGGAACACTTTTTATAATTTATTGCTTTTTATCGTCGGGAGCCATCGCTTTTTGTTAATTTTATAAAGGTGAATGGCCACCATGCATGGGCAACTTCATTACCACAGGCTTCTCACGATTCTTCATAAATTCGAAAGCGTCGTATGCACGAAGCATGTACGTCTGTGAACCCTCACAATGGAAAAGCTCTCGCGCCTTACGGATAATATATTCGCTTTCACGTAAAAAATTTGACGTTAACACTTTGTTTACTTAATGCACTCTCCAGCGTTTCGTGATCAAGGATAAGAGAACCGACAGATGTTCCGGTGGAAGACGCTTTCCATTGCAAATGGTTTAAATACAGTGAAGCTGAGCTTTTTTACGGTGACGGGTTACGGAAGCATACTTCACTCTTACCCTTTCACTATTTCCCAGAGTATAGGATCAGTTCCATATGTGAGAAAGACCAAATGTACTGGATATATGATGAAATTATCGAGATACCAGGCCAGAGTGCTGTGAGAGAAGTACGCATAGATGGATCCAGGATGGCCTCATGCCGAGGGGGAGGGGGCGACGGGGGGTGTGGAAGAGAGTTTTCTTCAGTTTTAGCTTTAGACCCTGACTTTTTTAGCACTGATACTTGTGCCGCTGGCGAGGGAGGCGAAAGGCCCATCGCCCCCCTCTCCTTGGATCCACCTTTGGACGTGCATTTGGAAGATATGAGTGGGAATCGGCAATAGTTTTTTCATCAGACGGAACGTGTGTGTATTTTCCTGTACGATGGTTTAAAAACAGCACGAATATATCTGTGCTCCAATACAACTGGCAAACATTAAGATGACTGAAAAAAAAAAAAGTTTAATCACTGGATATCTCAGGGAAGATACACAAGTAGGCGAAGTGAGCGAGTAATTGATGTTGGAGTGGAAATTTAGTTTGGTGAATAGACGGTACGATTCAGATGCGGCACTTCTTTTAAGCGGAATACGGAAGAAGGAGTTATTATAACAGCTTTGCCAGCCGGTGGTTATTGCTGCTGGTGTGCTAGCATTCGGGCTGTTTTGCGAATGCCTCCATCTTTTATAGGAGCGGTTTTTTTGACTTTTTTTTTTTCAAATATGACTGTTTTGATTTCTTCTGTCGGTCTGTTTATCCAGTTTTGAAGAAGGTATGCAAAAAGCCAGGGTTGAAGATCTGCTTGGGGGCAAATCATGGAGGAGTATCAGCTTAACTTATCCTTGAATGCGAAGTCCTGGTACGCTTCTGGAGTGTGTGTTGTGCTGGTTGTTGTGCCTTTGTTTATTTCTGTTATGAAGGTTCAAAATAAATATTTCCTTTCTTTTCTGGGTTTTT
>UYRT01000245.1:0-10875 GCA_900617915.1 Gongylonema pulchrum
GTGACCGCAAAAGGTAGGTGTAAAGCAACAGCCATTCATACAGTTAATGACCTGAGTAATTCAAGTTCGGTGCAAAAATACATGATCGCACAGGCCCGCCCGGTGCGTTCCAGCCTGGGTCATATATGTAAAAACGCATAAAAAGCACTCATCAGTTTTGAAAAGTTACCAAATGTGTTCTTCCATCGAAGTAAACTTTCTTCAGTGAAATCCAACCCGTACTAGGATGGGCCACAGTATTACTATACTGATCCGAAATAAACGTGCATGCATTAATATTTGTAGCAAGCAGATTCTGATGTGGTTCGTCCGCTGTTGCTGTGCACAAAAATTTGTGCTGTCTAAGGTAGGAAGGAACTGAGTGAGGAAGACAAGTAACGCTGGAAGACAAAGTGCACCTTAAACTAGTCCAGCTGTTCATCAATTTTAACAAAGAAAAAAACCACTGGAAGATTTTGTTGCTGATTTCTTTGACGACGCGATGATGAAACCATGATAAACGTACGAGAAAATTACTGCTGTCACATTTGTAAAGCAGTAAATGATTTAGAGTTCTAGGAAATTCTATAACCACACTAGTCTATCCGGACTCGTACCATTTCAAAGACAATCTTATTTTTTTATTTAAGGATCAGCAATAGAAAACCTTACATTTTTCGGTGAATGAATAAAGCAAGGAGCAAGTGCATTTAAAAAAATACTATTTTCAAAAGATGGTACGTAATTTTTGACTACAATCCTACAAACTTCAGCTCTGTCTGGTATTTGATCAGCAGTGCCCGGTGTCTATTTTTATCCAAATCCTGTCCTCAGTAATACTTTTTAATGCTAAAAACATAGCATGGCAAAAAAAGCCGGAAAAATAAAATATCAGAAAAAGCACTAACGAGTGTTGTAAAGAGTTGTAGTAACGACATTTCTCTGTGCACGCATTGCTAGAGCGAACGATGATAATACATAGATTGCTGCGTTCAACAATATGTTCATATCACAACTCACAGCAACCACATCCTAAAATGATCATATACGATGTCAAAATCTCGTAACCAGAAAAATGAATAGCGCAGCGCAGTTTTTTTACGCACTGAAACTTTGAAATAAAATAACTGGCCAATGCACGGGCTGCCCGTGCAAAGATGTGTTTTTTGCTTAGTTCCCAGCAGTTTTTGTCGCTACCGGCATCGGTTTATTCGGCAAACCCTTTTAGCTAAACAAATTAAGGCTGGCCGCTAAAACTGGTAGGAAACACCCTCTTAAAATTCCAGCTTTCTAGCTTTCCTGGCTCCTGAGTTAGCAAATTACTGGAAAAAATTATTCACGAGCGCGCACTCGGGTACCACGCATACTCGATGTCTGGGTTTAAGCTCGTTGAGATTTATTAGGACGGGGAACATCTTCCTAAAACTACAATCTTTTAGCTTTTCAGGTTCTCGGGTTATGAACTTACTCGAGAACTTTGGTGAACCCGTGCGTAGGTACCACGCATGACCGAGGGCTGGGTTGGAGCTCGTTGACTAATGTGGGCGGGGAACACGCTCTTAATATTACAATCTTCTAGCGTCTCAGACCCTCGAGTTATGAACTTACCTGGGAAAAACTTTGGCGGGCCCGTGCGCGGGTACCACTATTACCCGGGGGTTGGGTTTAAGCTTATTAGTACCTACTTGGATGGGGAATATTCCCTTAAAATTCCAGCTCTCTAGCTTTCCTGGTTCGTGAGTTAGCAATTTGCCCGCAAAAAAATTTTGGCGGGCTCGTACGCGGGTACCATGCTTACCCGGGGGTTGTGTTTGAGCGCATTAGTACCTATTTGGACGGGGAACATTCCCTTAAAATTTCAGCTCTCTAACTTTTCTGGTTCAGGGATTAGCAGCTTACTCGTAAAAAACTCTGGCGGGCTCTTACGTGGGTGCCACGCGGGAAAGACCGTCCATTTCGGAAATGGGAGCCCGTACTTGCATGTAGATTAAGTCCCCAAAATTTCAGCCCTGTAGCATTTATAGGTTTCGAGATGAAAAATCAGTACAGAGGCCCTGCGCACTTACAGACACACACACACGAGCACACATACAGACAACCTCTCGCCAATATGCGTTTTCCGCATTGCATAGCTGCAAAAAACGCATAAAAAGATCGGTATGTAAGAGAGACCTGAATTTACGATTATTTGGAAAGGCGCAGAAGCAAATATTTTTACACTTTTTCCCTGCATCTTGAGATATTATGGCCGCTTCGTATCCTAAAAGTGTTTGTATGTCATGGTCATGCATCTGTTTGCTTATATGAATAACTTCAATTCTAGTACATAGTTTTTGAGTATGTATAAAGCCAAATTCGAAGCTCAGACATTTTTGCCTTGACTACGAACTTCGAGTTGAAATTCGAATTGAATGCACAACTCAAGAATAAAAGGAGCTGCAGAACCAAAATCCCCAATTCTAATGCAACTCTAAAATAACTTCCACACCTTACTGTACTTTAATTTGCTGCACCCCAACTTCAGCTAATGTTGTGATGCATGAAAAAGATAAGCTACAATTAGCGGAAATGTGAGAACGCGATTAACCGGAAAACTTGAAATCATCAAATCCTAGACCTTAGATCAGAATTCACAGAAGTGCCATATCTCGGGAATCAAACGTGTGAATTTTGGGGTTTAGTTCGCAGCAGTAATGCCGCCTACTGGGAGTGAAATTTTGCAGACTTGTCCTTCCAAATCAAATTCGCCTAGAGTTACATAAGCGAGCACACGAACTTGAACTTTGGCTATTTGCGTTGAATGTTTTCTTCAAGTCGCAAAGAAATAACGCGTTCATATTTTACGTTTGTTTCATGTGCATAAGCTACACGGATAAAGAAGACCACACGTAAAAAACGTGGCCATGCTGGTGCGTGCTGCCTCTCGCAAATTAATTAAAACTTGCTTGATAAAATGATAGTGGAATTCAGTAAAGACACAGACACTTCCCTTTTGTTTGAGGAAAATGAATGTTTAACGGACTTATCTTGGAGAAGAGAGCACCTGCATTCTGGCCACGTCGGCGTGCAAAATGCTGCAAAAGTGAGCTACTGAAGCAAGCTTTTGGCAACAGTCCACTTCACATTGTTGCTGTTTTGATATTCCGTGGCATGAGGGTGTAGAGTGTACAGTCTTGTCAGTGGTGTTGCATGACCCGGATATTGTCTTCACTAATATTACTATGCAGGCGCAGTCCCGGTAAGGATGAATGCCAAGGAAAGTTCCATTTCCAAATGACTGGCGCGTTAGTCCATGCATATTAGTAAGCCTTTTGCACTTCTGGGAAGTTTTCGCGGAAATGTTATTCTGCTATTACTTCCACAGTGTTTTATGTACTGTGTTCAGACACACTTTCGCGTCACTTTGCCATGTCATGACAAAACGCCTCGGTTAGTAGTTTGTCAGGGGTTGTGGCTCGTTGCTACGAGAATCGTCATCAGCAAACTTAAATTAGTAATCTGTCGATCTTTGGAATCGTAAAAGCAAAAAACTTTCGTTCGCTTTTTTTATCAAAATACTGTAAGGAGACGAAAATAAGAAATAAGTAGACAGCTGCTTTGGGCATAAGATCATCTAGAGAAAAACTTGAAATTTTCCGGAATTAAAACAGGTAAGATGAACATGAAAAGGCAGGACAGGAAACAGCAAAAAACTGACTGCAACTGACAACAGCATGGTACCATATAGAGTATTGAAACGGCATGTTATCAACAAATCTTGAAAAAAAGTTCTGCCTCGGCTCATTAAGCAATGGCAGAAGTTTCAGAATCAGCGCTTCAAAAAGTTTCAAAATCTGGAGCAATTTTACTACTTAAACATAATGAATATTGTCCAAGTCAGAGTTACGCGACTACTTTAGTGCTCTAGAAAGAGTTTGTGGAATGGAATATGAGCCTCTGATGTTCCTGATAATGAACCACCAACTGAATCTAATCACTTGGCCATCGGAGCAGCAATAAAGCCAAAAAATTGAGCTCGAATCATGGCTCGTTCATGCAAAAGAAACATATTTCGCAGCATCCCAGCCACATTCCATTAGCAATTTGGAGCAGCTGCGAAATTGGATTACTCTGTGGGTTAAAACTAGAATCACTTAAAACAGACACACGGACATACGTCCATAAACACGGAGACGGCTAGGTGGCTACTTTGGGTGTAAATTAACGCCCGCATCATTGGTATACAAGTAAAGGAAATAGATGGAACCGAAACAGGCGTATGGACGATGCCAATTCAATTAAAACTTCCAGAAACCATAATGCTTCAGCTTGCATACTGCTTCCAGTGATTTTGTGAAATAAGCCAAGCGGTGCAGGAATTAACTGATGTGCAAGCGTTTCTAAACTCGCTTGTGTGATCGGTAAAAATCAAAAGTGGCAGTGCAATTAATATCAGAAGAAATTCGAAGCTACTTCTTCAGCCCGAAATCAATTTGAGATGATTTTTGAGCGAGGCTTTGATAAGAAAACTGTTGCGTAATACTACTATAAAAAAATTCCATGAACTATATAAAAGTGTTTATTGTGTCTAGCGAAAACAATAATTTTTTGTCAGATATTCAAGTAATTCTGGAAGACTGCAGTGATAAGAATAGGAACTTGCTTTTAGGCATTGAAATCACGAAATTTTGCTTTGCATGAAAGGCAGAGGCAGGTAAAGAACATCCCTCAAAAAGATGAAGCTAAACTGCAATTACTTAGTATTTTCAGCTGGTTGCTCTTCAAATTAAATGCTTTGGTTGGTTTGCAAACCTAGGTGGATGACGTTTAGAAAAAAGTGTTATGCCTAAACAAGCTTCATGCACAATCAACGTGAAAAAAACACACTAGATTTAAACGAAATATTGTGTAGTGGGTAAAAAGGTTGGGAAAAGTACTTGCTGCTAATTATCACACTACCCTGAAACAAATTCGAAAATGCAATTTCTAGCCGAGTTTTGTAAATGCAGTTTTGAAGAAGTTGAAATGAAATATTCGACTCCCATTTTCATCAAAGACAGATTAGCTTCAAGTCCTGCAAGATACTAAATTTTTTTCCACAAATGCTAGCACCATCGGAAATCCACAAGCTTTAGTCTTTTCTGTGCAATTGTTCGTTATTATGGGAAATCCCTCTAGAAATTACACGGATTCAGAGATTCGCTGGCTGGTTATTACGAGAAAGAAACAATATTGCCCAGTGGACAACGTGGTATTAGTTGAGTAAAAATCATTCCTAAAATCAAGTTCTTGCATTACTGTTGCACACGTTCGTATTTGCGGAAAAGCGGGCTACTTCGCTTTCGAAATTACGATATCTACAAAACGCATTTCACCAGAGTTGGCATGTTCAGAAGTAAAAAATAGGATTCTAATAAATTTTTATTTGTAAATTTGCGGGATCTCTAGGCAGAAGTAAATTACTGCGAAGAACCATTATCCTCACGTGTAACATGGCACTTGTTAAACTGATAAAAATACATTCACTCATGGCGGATCACGACAGGCGTATTCACGCAAGAGCGTTGTTTTCAAATATAATGTAAAATGTTAAATAGTGCTAAGACAATCATTAAATTTTGCTTTGAAATGAAAGCTGGGCAAAAAACATCAAGTGCTTTTAGCTGAACGAAAATCCGGACAACTCAAGGAAAATCCGGTCAACAAATGTGCATTTGATTACGCGTAACAATGAAGAAACAAGGAAAAAATTCGGTCAAAAATGATAAATAAAATAAATCTGGTAAGCGGCATTAAATGGTGCTTAAAGCAGAGCAATATGCTAAATTGGTTCTGAGAGGGAACAGCAAAGGGGGAGGTGAAAGAGGCAGGCCAAGAGGTATTATCAACAGATGTAAAGAACGTGATTTTATAGCCCTCATAATAGCTCGTTGCTTCATTGCACAATACGTTGCAAAGGCATGCTTCGGACTCCGTTTGCTTGACCTGTACAACGAAGCGCGTTTCTGATCAATCATTTGCAGGACGCATTTGTCGGAATGTAGGTGTGCGATACCGTGACTGTCCAAATAACCAAGTTCCAGCTTGCACAAGCCTGGGAAGCAAAATTTTAAAGCAACAGTTTAGTGCACCAGACTGAAGTCATCTCTCAAGCTTTTCTTTGCTCTCAGTTCTGGCAAAAAATTCGGATTTTGGCGTGATTCGCGAACAAAAAAAGCTAGAGTCTGAGAGACTCAGAGGCTTGAATCTATGAAATAAAAAGCTGATAGCAGCCCTGAAACCCCATTACATTTTGACGCATGGCTCAAAGCGCGAACTTAAACTAATCTTTATTATTTTGAAGGGAAGGAAGCAGCGAGCTCAAAATTTTAAGCTTTTATTCCACTTCCTATTTGCAGATGCTTCCCTACACCTTGCCTCATGTAATACTTGCTTTTTCGCGAAGGCTGACATAGAAATTTTACTGCGAAGTGAGCCGTGGCCCCAAAATTTTCGTTACTCGTATAATTATAGTTTTTAGGATCAAACACGGTGTTATCAGAACGCCTTATTGATTATATGTTTTCGCGAATTGCGATGTCTAATGGATGAAAGAGCCAGCAAAACCGACGAATTATAATCATCTTTGGTTTGTGCTGGCTTTCATCCATTAGACATCCACAATTTATCACGAAAACACATAATCAATAGGATCCCCTGACGCACATCGTTTTTAGTTCTAAAAATGTTCTGCTTTTTCACATTTATTCACTGCTGTTGTGAGATTCTATATTCATTGCTCTGTCTTCAGATATCTGTGAGTGGTACTCACGAAAATTAAAAGTAATCACTTGAACAATTATTAAAAAGTGAAAAGTATGAAGTAGTGGATGTGACGAATAGGAAGTGAGAATACGAAATTCGCTTCTGCTATACATCACATTCAAGCGTTATGTGAAACAGGCAAACACGCATTACAGGATCCACGCAAATATGCTTCGTTATTGTTTACGCGAATATATTGATTTTCATTAAATTCCGAAGCCTTTCGTTTTAGTCACCTATTACTAAACGATACTAAAATTTTAAGGATCGCATGAGAAGTTATTCTTCCGATAAAATTAAAAAAAATTTTTTTTAGCAGAAAGACTAGAAATAAATTTCTTCGTAAGATAATGAATAAATTTTAAACCAGTTCACTCAAGATTGGCGTAAGTCTCGACGAAATAAATTCTTCCTTTAATAACACACTAGAAAAGAATTTTTGCACCGTTCGAAGGGGTGGCAGAACAGTGACTAATAACAATAGTTGGTTTAACGCATTGATAAAAAATAAAAGAAGCAGCAAGACAAGTGAGCAACTTTTGAGAAAATTTTTGCGAAATTTTTACTTTTACTTCTAAGTAAGTTCTTGTAAAATGTTTTTGCATCTTTGTGCAAATGAAGAAACACATATTGCCGTGAAGCTGTCAGTGTGTGTAGGTGTGTGTGTGTTGGGATTTTTGCTATCCCACAGTCAACTCAGCAACTGCAAAAACCAGAAAACTGGAGTTTCATGACGATGTTATTAGCTCACGCGTCACCGAGAATGTAAAATCAAAGTTTACGTGTAGTTGTGACTCATGTTGGGACGCCTAAAAAAATGAAAATTTTTTTGGCGAAAATCTGATTTCAGAAAACAGGAAGACGAAAATTTATGCGGGTATATTCTGTTCATATTTCAACGAAGAATTTCATGTTCACACACTCCTATGTCATGCGCATAGACACACTAAAGATGAAATCGGTACTGCTGGCAAAATGCCAGCTCGGAAAACCAGCTGATTGGAGTGCTCTAACTTTGCGAGAATACTTGTTTTCAAGACATGGGCGTATGCATGACAAAAATATTTACAACGAAAGTGGTTGCTGAAATTTCACTAAGATATTTTATGCCAGTGTGCAACCGAAATATTTCATTTGAGCATTTCTAGGTTTTGCATGCGCGCAAATAAATATTTAGTTTGGGAGGCCCCTGGCACCTGATTAACTCAGTAAATAGGCTGAGTAGAAAGCAGTATTTTTCTGAGCATTTTTGTTGTTCAGTGGGAGCCAGCAAGTTTATAATGAGTAATTGCTTGCTCGCGTGCCCTGCTTAAGCGAGTGATAACGGCATTCAGTGGACAAAAAAAAAAAAATGAAATTTCACAAGAATACTACTCGTTTCAGAGGGACACGGAAGTCGTTATAGCTGCTTTCACGTGTGCTAACGGCCCGACGTCCCGCTTAGGGATGCGGCAAATTTCAGGCTACCTTGGTGCGGGTTTCTACCTGGGTCATGGTTTTTTACAAACTAAATTACTGAAGAATGGACATGCGGCATTTTGTATTTCAGTAATGGTCTAGAAAAATTCAAAATTCGAAACACCGAATTTTTTCCTGATTTTTCTTCCTGTGCGATAAGTGCTGCTAAACCTTTTTAAAGCACGATCCCAATGAACAGTCAAGCAACTAAAAGATTATGTCTGCTCCGGCCTGTTTAGAAAGCGCGATCTCACTTTATTTATAAAAACATTCAGTTGGATTGACTTTTGCAGGAAATTCACCTCGATTTTTACTATGAAAAAACTTACTTCAGTTGGTTTTTACTAGTGCTCATTTTTTCGAAACAATTTTAAACCCAAAACCCAGGCTGCAACACATCAGGCTTGCCGGTACGATCATGCGTTTTTGCAATAAATTTGCAGATCGATAAAGCAGGAATGTTTTCCGCCCCGTAGCTTAACACTTGGACTCATATCGGTTTTGTTTTGGCCTCTTTCCACATGCAGCGGAAAAGGCGTTGGCTGGGATGAAGGTGTAGCATTATGGGGCCGCATGGATCTTCAGCGTGCATGACTATCAATTCTTTGTATGAAGCTTGGTCGCTTTTCTGGCGAATGCTTGTCCACTGAAAAAATGCAAAACTGAAACAAGTCGAAAGAAGATTATAAAATCTAGTGCACTCGATTTTAAATTATGACAAAAATGAGTATTTATCATGTCCGCATCCGGGGAATTTCATCTCCAAGCTGAATTAAGACTGCACGTGAATATAGAATATTCTTGCAAAGTTTCAGCTTTGCAGCTTCCCTGGTAAGCGAAATAGCTCTACTTCGCTGCAAATGTCTCTGATGTTCCCTACGTCGTAATGCAAAGTGCAAATTGAAGCTCAGTTTAGATAAACGATTCTCTATATGAACAACCAATATTCTAACAAAGTTTCAGGTATGTTTCAGGCTAATTTTCAGGTTGGCGCGGCGCGAACCGTGAACATCGGCATGATGCAGTACGAGCATGCACGACAGGTGAAATTGAAAAATTTGGTTCAGACATGCAGAACAAATACCCATGCAAATTTCAGCCTTCTATCTTGCCTGGCCCACGAAGTGTTTCCCCCCAGAGAAATTTGCATATTTTTCCGGGGGTCAGTGCTCGAGATTTAAGCCCATACGAGCGAAGATTTTAAAATGGGAAGGTGGCACATGGGGTGGGAATGTGACTGCAAAATTTCAGCTTCCCAGCCTTTCTGGTTGCTGAGTTGAAAATAGGTGACAAAGTTCATTCGCTTCCGAACATACACGCACACGAACAAAATGCGTTTTTACTCACTGTAGAGGCACTACAGCGCTGCACATCAAAAATTACGATCATGTGTTTTGCAGTGTTTCGTGCTGTGAAGAGATCGCTTGGAAACCCAGTAGCTAGAAAAGTGTGACATACTGGCCCTCAAATTTCGGGAAATTAATTACCTACGCTGTACTTGGAAGGGAACACTCCTTAAAAATTTCAGCTCCCGAGCCTTCCTGGTTCTGGAGTTAGCCGTTTTCCTGCCACAAATTTTCACGGGGCCGTACACGACAATCACGCAAAACTGGGGACTGAATTTGATAAATTTAAGTTGTAGATGAGCCGGAAATATTTCCTGAGATTTTCAGCTTCCCAGCTGTCCTGGATCCCAAGTTGGCGATTTTTTCCACCGGAGGCCGTACATGGGAACCGCGTACACCTCGGGGCTGAATTTGAAATCTTTGAGTTCTATATGGACGAGGAACGTAACCTCAAAATTTCAGCTTTCTAGCTTTTCTGGTTCCTGAGTTGGCGATTTTCCCGCCAAAACCTCACGCGCTCATACGCGGGGCCTAGGCGTGCGTTAAGGTCGGTGCTGCGGTCCTGGGGTGGCACTTGGTCGGGGAACCTATTCGCAAAATTTTGGCGCTAGACCTTGCTTGGGTGCCGAATTGAAATACCCGGATGGACGTACACACATGCACATACATACACACGCATGACTGACAAAGCGTACGGTAATTTAGCGGTTGCTTGCTAAAGTGGCACCCTTACCCGAAGTAGTCTTTTCATTCTTCCTGTCTTCGAGCATTTTTCACTTGATTATCATTTTTTCAACGTTTTGGCACTAAATTTATCGTTTGCGTCTCACTCCTTTGCTTTTTTAGGAAACAACCACTTCCCGGATTTTTTAAGCGTCTTCTTAGCCGGATTTTGCGTGCCTTTAGCTGCATTTTCCAAGGAACTGCTGCAGGTGTCGCGCCGCTCTTGTAAGCGTTAACACTGTCTGGGAAATTTCGCTTTCTCGCCTTTCTTAAGAATTTTTTGCATTTTTTGTTCTCGTACAACCTGGCTTACGCACAACGAAAGATTAAGAAAGCAGAAGCACCCTTCCTGCCAGCAGAAGTAAACCACTGGAAGAATTTAACACAACTGTTTTTTCTGAAAGCCATATTAATATCACTTACGTGCAGGATATAAATGGGATTTAAACGAATCAGCAAAGACCTTAAAAAATAACGATACACTTTCATGAATGGGGGTTGTTAAATAGTGACGGCTTCCTTTTTATGCGTTTTTGCATATATGTAAATTGCAAAAACGCATATTGGGAAGAGGCTGTTTGTGTGT
>UYRT01000246.1:0-10870 GCA_900617915.1 Gongylonema pulchrum
GCTTGGCTCCAGTGCTAAACAACGTCCAACAACAGCGTCCAGTGGTAGCGTATCATACATATTTGTTGCAAAAAGCTGGAAAAAGAATTGTATTTGGAATAACTTGAACTGACCAGGCAATGATGTTCAACAGATGTTGAAACAAAAGCGAAAGCCTTGTTAAACGCTTCTGTCGGGGAAATTGCCAAGTTGGCAAATCAGCCCAGGGAAGGGGGAGGACGGGGAGGGGGGCGAAATGAATATCGGGATTCCAAAATTCTAGCAACCAAGTGTTGCAACACTGGGCAGGGGAATTTGGGAAGTTGCCAAACGAGCATATCATCTGGAGAATTCGGCCGAATTATTTCGTCAAGGCAACTGTAGTAGAAATATCACTTCTTAAAAAGTGCTTGATTTATGCGCTGTGTACAGCACTCCCCAGATATAAATCCAAAACAGAGCAACAATGAAAATTCGCTCAGCATGGCATGTTTTAGTACAAGGCCACAATGCAGAGAGACGCAAATCTTCACGCTATCAAACGATGATAACGTAGTGACACAGGTTACGCAAAATATGTCAAAAAACATGTCAGGACTCCAGTTTATTTTAAATTTTTTTTAGTCAAATATGATTTATACAATTTTTGGCCAAAAGTAACCTCACAACGGTGTGCATTAGGCTCCAGTAACTGAGGATTTAGTTTATGGTACTGAAGGTTCAGTACTGACACGGTAACGGTATCCGAGAAAGTTCCAGAATAATGGAATTCATTAAATTCTACTTGCACCTGATGGAACTTCTAGGCTAACTATTGCAGGGTTTAACCGATCCCCATCCTCTTTTATCTTCTCGATTTTCCCTAACATACTAACATACTAAAAAAACTTCATGATTCTAAATCCTACTGCAAAAAAAAAACCAAATCCGAACTTTTATCATTAACTGCAAAAACTTTTACCTTTCTAAAAATGTATAAAATTTGTCATATAGAAAGTATAGAATATGAGTGAATGAAATAGTTACTTCTTTCTCGTGGAATAGTTTGCCCGGCTCGCAATAAACTTCATGAGGTCGAGCATAATAAAAACCAAAAACGAAATTATGCCCTTCAAACGAGAATAATCGTTCGATTCGCAAGCAGCGAACATTTTTCCGATGAAATGATCCGGGGCGGAATTGCTTCTCAGTTTCATCCAGTACTCGTTTCATGGGCAATACAGCCGGCTGTGAATTCTTTTTCGTGCATTCCTCCAATCTTCGCAAGATCAGTTTGTGCTGAAATTAAAACAGTTTGAAAATTTGTTTTCTCAAACCAATATTCCGCCTTTCTCTAACATCAGCCCTTGCCAAAAAGGCAAAAAAGCAAGGAAATGCGTAGAAATAAAAACTGCTAGAGCATTTGAAGATTAACTTACATTATCATTCTCCAGTTTCTGCACATAGACAGTTTCGCTGAGGCGAACTTGCAAATTACGCGAGTTGACCAGCGTCCGATAATAAGTACAGTTTTTGAAATTATAATCCGGTTGTACACGTAAAGGTACCGATACTGGTGGCGTTCGGCTAGCATTTTCAGCGCACATTGTACATACGAAGTTCTGCAAATCCTCTGCTTTAAAAATAATTCCTTTCAGCACAGCACAATACCACCATAATGTAATGCCGAGTACTTTTGCCGGGAAAAACGCTGAACTGATAACTATCTCAGGGAACTAAATGTACGTCAAAACCGCCAACAAAATGACCAAAAGGTAATGCCGCACTGGTCAAAGCAACTGAGGCTAGCTGCACAACTGAACCACGCTATGAACTGCAGCAAGTTAAAGTCAATATAAAAATGCTTACACTGCCAGAACGGCTGACAGTATAATGTAAGATATATATTATTCGATTTTAATAAATTATTAAAATCTAACCCAAACTCTGTTGCACTTTTTCAGAAAATGGGAGCTTTCCCACAGAAACCAATCTCATTATTTTCCAAAATTTTACTTTATTTTAGATTTTGTAAGAAACCGGAGGTTAATGACTCCAAACACCAAAAAAAAGGACAAACCTTGACTTCACCAGTGCGTTTTACATCAAATACACATTCCTCGTGCAGCCAAAAATTGCAGTTTTCGCACTGTATCATCGTCCCATCATCATCTGTGGTGCCACAGATGCAACGAACACAGTCCGTATTTGACGGTGCTTTGATGTGCGGTAGTCGGTCTTGATCATAGGAACCAACCGGGATCTTAAATTACATTACATTGCAAATTTAATAAGGCCGAAAACTTCCTATGTCTAAAATAGTACGTCCGAAAATGTAGAAAGAATCAATCAAACAGATAAAAAATGATACTTTTCTTAATGCAATTATAAATCATGAAATTTGCATTAAATATGGGGAAATACATCAATCCCAACAACATAATTATAAGCAGAAATGAAACTTACATTCGAGTCGAGGTATTTATAGTCGATCTCGGCTGCCAGCATTCGATGTGGGCCGGTCTTGCCTCTCTTTGGAGTATGCTGCTCCAGCCGTCCCTGTGCACTGCTCTGCCCCAAACAGCTTGTTTTGATGAATCCAAAGCTGGTGCGCCACACATCCAATTTCCTCTTGTCAAGAGGTCTCGTAGATTTGGCAAGTAGCGTATTCACTTTCACCTCGATCGAATCTATTATTTCCGAAATCCCTGGTGCTGGAGAAGTCTGCTGACGAAGTTCGGTGACATGATCGGCGAGCATTTTGAGAAGTTTCTTTGATGCTACTTTTGAATCCTCAAATTTCGATAGAATTTCTTGGAATAAGGCATCTTTATCTGTTACGAACTTCGGTGTTACAGAATTCGATGCCCGGGATCGCGATCGAGATCCTGAAAAAACTCCTAGTGAAATACAGTTACTGCAAGTGCACTTATTTTAGTGTTAGCATTCAGAACCAGTTACTCCATCTGCTTCACAAATTTTGCATTCTATTACTTGAAACTGTGTAATTATCAGCTATTGTCCTCCGCCCGCCAGTGATAGATGCTACAAAGTAAACGACCACCCGAGCAACCTCCGATGAGGTTACAGCAGATAATTCGAGCAGGCGACTGCTGGTGAAAGTATGCAACTGAAGACTGAAGAAACCCTCAAAGTTCCACTCTGTGTGTGAAAGAATCCTAGCAAAAATCACTAACACGAGGCCTCAACATGACCACCCCCTCCCCCCCGCGGGTGATTTTAGTATTTTTGGGATAGTTATCAGCATCGACAAACTACCCGAAACTGCCCAAATATGTGATTTCGAAAACATCTCGACTACTAGGCACAGTAACCCAATATTAATTCTCACAACACAGACGTTACACTGCGAATTTGTGTTAAAATTTATAACAAAAAAAAAAAAAAAAAAACTGCGTCTAGAAGCTTTGCTGGCGAATTCAACTGAAAAAAAAAAGAGGTTGATATTTAGCTAAAAGAAATATACCTTGTGTGAACTTCTCCAGTTTGAGTGCTGCTGACTTTCGAACATTTCGCAGTAGCAGTAACCGCGCATCACGCGCAATTTCTTTCTCTCGGCTGCTCATTACCACATTTTTGTTAAGGAATCGACGGCAATTTGGCGCGCCACAACGACAAATCGTAACATCGTCAAACTCAAATGCATCCCAGTTATAATCGTACGTTAACTCCTCGCCTCCTTTGATTGCACGTAATGCGAATAAACCAATACGGTACTGGCCATTCACCGACCTAAAATCACTTTTCTTTATAAATCCAATTCATTTTCTCTTTGTGCGGATACGATGAGGACAATAGCCTACCTTAAGGTGGACTAGTCAGAATGAATCTCTTTTCTACATCTTAAAATGTAACAATTCTCAAGAAATTATAAGAATGTAAACTGGATGTACAGTAGGCGCAGACAAGAGACTTGAACGTACTGAGTCCCCTGAATGAGCTATCAGACGTACGAAAGACTGTTAACTGGTACCCACAGGGCGTCAAATAAACGCCGGAAAAGCAACCACTGGGAGGATTTGTCAGAACATCTGGATAAGGTCGAGCTCAGATCAAAAAAATGCAAAAGTTCGTGTTTCACTGATTGAGGGAACGAATAAAACGATGCAGTAACAGCTTTCTAAGATACCAAAGTACCACTGGCCCAAAAAGAAGTGTCAACAAAAAGCAACAATCCAAATCTGCTTCTCTATCATTAGCTCAAGTTAAAAATCAAAATCCCCTTTTTGTGAAAGGCGGAGGTACTCGGAAGTAGCCCAGAGGCTGGACACACAAATAACAACCATTCGCTAGTGAGGTTGTCGATGGTTTCCCCTTTCGCGGTTTGCACAGAAACTGATACCAGAAACTCATAAAATTAAATTTATAAAAATTCCAGAAATGTTCAAATGCACTAACCATCGTTGCATTTCACAGTTTGGAGCACATGAATGATTAATGAAGCGTGCAATGTTTCCTTTACGGTAGGCATCAACAACAAAACCCGGGCACAGATTCAGCGCATAATGGTTCCTCTGAGAGCGATAGTCGGCGTCCCGGCTGCGCGAATTGAATGTTTCCAGTGAGACAACCTCACCCACATATTCACAGACAAACTGAAAAGAAAACGATTGCTGTGGAAAGTTCGAAAAAAAAAACTGATCAAATAATCTGGTTTTCCTGTGCTTTGTGCGTGGTTCTTGTGGTAAAAGGCGTAATTTTCTTATAGGATCTACCAAATTATCACGGCTCTAAAAAAAATTTCATTTTGCTCTAAGCAGGAAAGTGTGGTACTGATTTTCATAAGTACAGAACTATCGTTTTTACATCAACCGCAGTAAATCAAAATATTTCAAGCCCCACTGCTCGCGCTCGAAGACGCCGCTTTGAGAACTTTTAGAAGTCGGAGGAAATGTGTCTGGCTATAATCCTTTTTCTTAACTGGCGACAAAAATATCAAAGGAAGCTCAGTCATTCTGCGCTTTTTCTGTTCACATCTGTAGTACTATTCTCAAAAACGGGAAAAGCTAAAAAGCTCGATCATCAACAAAAATGGGAAATTTGCCAGCTGCAATGACACACAAGACCACTAAACAAAATGATGCCCCATAAATTTCCTTCTTTTTTAAATCAGCAAAAATTTTCGTCTCTGGACCAAAGAAACCAGTAGTTATGAAACGGGAAAAAACCATTCCAGTTAACCATTCCATTTTTGCGGTTAACTCGCTTAATTCTAAGACAGAAAGGGAGAGAATACGAAGGACGTCAATGTAAAACGATAAGTTATATGTACGACAGCTTCGGAAAAACACACTGTCATAACGTGTTGCTCATCAACTGTCACAGCTACACCCGTCAGACAGCCATCGCCGATCTATGATATTTGTGTTAGATGAATTTCCTGTCATGCGAGAAACAACTTTTAAACCGGCGGATGCATCGAAACCAATCAAGGAGGCCGAAGGGAGTATTAAAATATTCTCCCAATTTATAATTTCTAGGCAGGGCGGCACAGAACTACTGAAGTGGAATTTTAGAATTAACTGCAACAAAATTTGTCAAAAATTTTAGGAAGGATTAGCGAATTTCTGTACTAGAAGCACAAAGCTGACCTGTCCAGGATTGATGTCCACAACAGTTTTGACGCCCAGACCACATCCGTTGGTTGTTTCGAATGCTTTCAACCCATCCACACATTCGCGTCGAGACATTCGCTTGTTGGTGCAATGTGAGTTTCGCGGACAACTGTTGTCGCATTCCATCAGTACCACTCTAAACATCGCAAAACTTCAAAAAAAAAAGCGCTATTAAAATATCACAGTGAAAACGCAATAAAATTTTGAAATCACTATCCTAATAAATGGAAAAAAAATTTTTAGAAAACTAAAAAAACAGAAAAAATGAAATCATAGGAAAAGCACTTTGTGTGATAAAGATAGGAAACCGACCGGTTCAAGCATTCATCGCGTTCGCCACAGCATCCCGAAGAACACGAGCACTGCATCTGCTCAATCTTCGCATATGCATCAACGATTATATCTGCAATATGAGGTATTCGGAGAGTCCATCATCAAATAACAGTTTTTGATAATTCTATGTATCACTCTAATGCATTTTCAACCCGTTCAAATCAAAAAGGCCCTCTTTTTTAAACACAACACCGTAAAAACCATTTGTTGGCGAGTATGGCGTTTTAGCAAATAACGATACTTTCACGCTGAAGATTCATGACTCAACTTCGCCAGCAGTACAACTAAGCCCTTGATAATTTTAGCGGTAACTTAATGCAAGCTCACGTTAAGCAAAATCGCCATCAGCTTCCTTCTAAACAACTCTCTGAAGAAAAAACTACTGAGAACCCGGCCAGCAGGTTGAACGCACTATCACTCCAGCAATCGAGCTCCTCCTCTCTCACACAAAATGAACCAGAGGGAATTAGCATTTTAAATACAGCTTGAAAAACCAGTTCAGATTCGCATGTGAATTTTGAATTGAAAAAAAATACATATTAAAAACAAGACAAACTTTGTTTTATTTTGATGTAATCACTGGATGAGTGTTGGATCTTCTCACACGCTGTTTTTGACGTTGACGGTGTGGCACTGAAAATGATTGAAAATTCACAGAATGCTACACAAAATCGCCCATCCCCTCAAAACAAAAGAACAAAGCAATAAGTTAGTTAAAAGAGCGATTCTAAAAAAAAAAACCTTGCAACAAAGAACTCGCTCTTCCTGGATGTGCCACTTTTACGCCACCTACGAGCCCCGCCAATACGTCGCTTGCTCGGCACCGGCTTCTTTTTGGTGGACTTTTCAAAATCATCCTGCTTATTGAGCCTTGAAAGAAGACTTGTGTGAAAACTGCACTTCCAAATAGTAAAATTTTTAATCCAGTTGATAGTGAACTGCAGTACTTGGTGAGCTGTGGGGAGGTTCCCACCCTCAACTTTTGCAAATCCTTCATTTACGCTGGCCGAAAGTACCAAATACTGCCACTAAAGAAGCAAGCAAGCTGGAATATCGCCTGTTAAGTCTCTCAGACATTCCAAATCATCTGGGTAATAAATGCGGTGCTCTTTTGCCTACTGGAATTTAACCATACTTCAAAAGGAATTATTCAGGCTCTTCTTCCTGTAATCTGCACGCCTTTTAACATAAATACCTAATCCTTGAGATGTGGCACACAAGTTTTTCTAGTAAAGAATTATATCTTCATGCGGGAAAAATATTAAAACAAACCTTTGTGTAATTTCTTTCCAATCCAATCGATACCACGGCAATCCCCGAGACATCCGAGTACCAGTCATAAGCCGAAGGCCAGCAAACTGCTTCACGATTCGATCGATGATGATCGTAAACTGTTCGTCTATTTTGCGTCTTACTTCCTGATGCCTCTGACGCACATATTCCAAACAGTGCGGCTCCGGTTTTGCTGGTTCTTTAACCGCCGCTTTTTTCAAATCAATTTGTTGTTCATCCTTCATCTCGTCAGTGATTTCTTCATTTCCATGCAACATTCTTTCTGCGGGGGAATTATTTTTAGCCATAAAAACTGTTTGCTCTTTGGATTCTACTTGCTCCTCACAGTGCTTTTCCACGACTCGCTTATCAGCTGATAAACCAATGCTGGATGACGAAAGCGGAGACATCAAATTTGAAACATTATCGTCTTCTCCTGCTAAACATTGCGTGGTAACATCAATCGAACTCTGTTCAACGAAACGTTTCTTGGATTTCCGGGCAGCTTCTTCCGATTCGCTTCGATCTCGCATTTTACGTTTCCTTCGTTTTTTCTTCTCCACAATTTGCTCCTTCAACTCCACCCCTTTGTTTTCCTCAGATTCCTCATTGCACCGCTCTGATGCTTCCACAACATCACTGCTTTCCAGCTCCTTTAAAAACGCTTCCACTGCTGCTTCCTCATCGTATTCTGAGTAGCTGTTCAGAGTTTCAACAACAGCCGTATCATCGTCAGCGACTGAAGACGCAGCCATGGAATTAATAGTATCTGTGGCAGTGGCCGCACTCGTAATGGTGCTAGCAGTGTCTTCAGCTGCAACAGTATCGCAAGAATTCCCCGAAGCAGCATCTTCAACGGCAACTTTTGATTGTATGGCACTGGCGAACTGCTTGCGCTGTTCCGCATCCATATGAGACATTAGTTGTTCCACCAATTCGGACACATTCATTGCCGGAGTTATAGCTATCTTGGGCACGTTATCATCACCCTCCCCTCTTTTTGGCTTTTGCTGATTAACTGCTGCTGCTTCTGCTGCTTCGCGGTAATTCTGTTGCTGCTGCTGCGGTTCAGCCTCAGCTGTAAGTGCTGCTGATGCAGCGACTTCCGCCTGCGCAGTCACTGACGGCTCTGAGGTTGCTTTCATCATAAATGGTGGAGGCTCTTCTTCTTCAGCTACCGGTGAACTTGCTTCTTCCATTTGATGAAACGGTACCAAACGGGGCATATCAGAAAAGTCGTCGGCAGAGCTTGAAGCTACCGCGGGTTGTCCATTGCCAGTCACCGGTCTCACAGCCTGAAAAAAATATCTTCCTAAAAACCTTCACTTTCTTTTACAATTATTTTTTCCAGAACCTAACTCAATTTTTAAGCCTAACAATCTCTAGCAAATTTCTTCTGGAATTCAAAAAACTAACCGGAGGAGGTGGAATATATGGTGTGGGCGAGGGCATCGGTGGAGTGAACGGATCGGCAGGAGGCGAATCGGCGCTGCTCTGTATTCCACTATCCGGCGTAGCTGAACATTCGCTCATACTGTTATAGTTGTTTTGATAGCGATAAACTATTCTGCCGCTCATATCCATCTGAAAACACCATTTACAAGTGTTTTCTAAAAGCAGGTTAATACATTTTTAGAGGCCAGTCTCTACTTTACATTTTAATACAAGCTGATCATGAACGGCAAAAGCTCTGTCATTCAACACAAACTGGAATTACATTTTCCGTCCATCTTACAGGAACCATCTTTTTTAGTCATGCAGCAGTTTTCAGGTTAAAAATTCACAGCTAAGCGCATTAAAATTCATCGTCGAGCGCCTCAAATATACATAAAACAGGTTACTAAAAGGTTACCAAGCCATGTTAAAAGAAAAAGAAAGGTCGCCGATGCGGAGGACGGGCCCGCCTGAACAGCAACTACATGAAATTATGTGTTTGAGAAAGGCCCAGAATAGCAAACAACGACAGTTTCAGCTGTACCAATAGCGAAAAAAAAAGTGACGATGAAAACGAATATCAGCTCATCAAAACGGATATCAGCTTAGCTCATTAGGACCAATCCATGACAGATATTCATCATGTTTCCACACAGGGAGTGCTCCAGGGCTAATACCGGTCACAGTTTGCGCATTGCTTGCTGTTTTCACAAAAAATTTCTTCAGCGACGTTTTGCAAGTTGATATTTCATCGCACAAACAGAAAATGTTGAAAATCTTCGGCAGTGGGAATGTTCGAAGACAAACCTGCACTTGAGCTTGATAACAATTATTCGGCATAACTGGAGCACAGTTGGCTGTTGGATTCTGCACATGCACCGTGCTAGCAGCAGCACCAGCAGCAACACCGTCCTGATGGTATTGATGCTGTGTTGGTGGCGGGGGTGTGATGTTGTGCGATTGCAAATAACCACCTCCATGTGTCATTTGCACTCTCTTATCAGTAGTAGCATGGTGCTGCTGCTGTTGTTGCTGATGATAATGCTGCTGTTGCTGTTGCTGCTGCTGGTGCTGCACCACGGGAGGATTCAAGTCAACGTGCTGTGTCATTTCCTGTAATCAGAAGACAAAAATCACTGACATATTTTTAACGCCGGTTACTGGTTTTTGAGCGAATAAAGTGCAAATTTTACTCCTTCATTTTGAATACCAGTTAGGACTAATGAAACTATTTCGACTAATAAATATGCAATAAAATGTTATCCTCCTAGAAATTACTACTGTTATTATGGTTTTATTAGATACCACCTCGATAGTCAAAGAAAAATTCTAGCCAATATAATTGCCGAACAAGTCATCATGAAAAGAAAAATTAGAAAACAGACAGATTAAAGCATGAAAATACAAAAAACAGGAAGCGATCACCTGAAGCAAGTCGATATCTGATTTCCCGGAAGAAAAGCTTTGCGTAATGGAAGAAATTGGTGGGAAGAATGTTGCTGTACTTGTGCACGGAAACTGGCAATCGTACGATTCACTCGCATTCATCTGCAGGACCGCCTAAATTCACTCAGTTCATGTTCGGATAAAAAAGACAAAAAAGCTCAAATTCATTGAGAATTTGACGAAACTTACAAGTCACCGAAGAAAGAATAAAACAAATAGCGGCGCGCACCGAGTTCCGACTATGCGTTTTGTGCGATCCTGTTCACCGAACGATTGCCTGCCAATGATTTTTACTGCTCTCCACTTTGATTTGCGCAAAAATAATAGAAGTGTTGTCTATTTCCTAAGTTGAGGAATTTCCTGTTAAAAATTTCACGTGCCGGTACGAGAAAGCTGAATTTGAAACCTCGAAGGGTGAATATCTTTACACAATTTCAGTCTTCTAGTTTTCTGGCTCTCGAGTGATTTTTACAAAACTTTTACCTCTTCGTACGTGAGAGCTCGGCATATTTAAGAACTGAATTCGAGCTTGTGAAGCTTCTGCTTAGGCAAAAAAACACTCTCCGAAATTTTCAGCCCTTTTACTCTTCTGGCTCCAGAGACAGTTTTTTTTCCGCCAAAACTTCCACGGGGACGTTGGAAATTTGCGAATTCGTACGTGGACAGGGGATGCCACGTTAAAATTTCAGCTTTCCAGCTTTAGGAGCCCAGGAGATTGCGGGGTCACAAGCTGGCAGAGAACACCACCAAAACTCTAAATTTTCAAATTCCGCGGTCTTCGAGATGATTTT
>UYRT01000247.1:0-10867 GCA_900617915.1 Gongylonema pulchrum
TTTCGCGAACCAGGCAACGTAGAAAGCTGAAACTTTGCAGGGATATTCTCTATGCACGTGCGAAAGAAATTCAACTATCGAGCACCCCAACCAGGACCTCAAGCAGCTCCTGAACTCAAAAATCGTAAAAAATTTATCGCAATTCGGCCCTAAACCCAACGGTGTATGTAAATGATATTAGTTAATTTGCATACATGTTTTTTTTTTTTTTTGCCAAAGGACCACTCGAGCAATACTTTCACTTTTCAGTGAACTGGAAATTCGCATTTTTTCAAAAAATTTGCATTTGTCATTTTTTTACAAAACGAGCACTTATCGGAAAAACGAGCGCACTTCAGGCAAAAAACCGATAAACCGGCTGCTAAAACCGGTAAAATCAGTTTTCTATAGTAAAACAGTTGCTACCTGAGCCCACTAAGGCAGGCGTTTCCCGTGGCTGTTCCGAGATGTGGATTACGCAGCTGTTCGTAGGAGACGGGTGCCATGGCTGTTCTAAGAGGGACATCGCTGTTCCTATCCTGCACAAAATACTACGGTATCCCTCTTCCAGAGCAATCGCAGAAGGCGCCCCCTCCTCCAACATCTGCAAATGCCAAATACAAACGAGAACCGAAAGAACGCCGCCCCACACAACACCGAGCGTCCCCAACACCGGCCACTTTCCAACACCGACCGTCCACCACCACCGACCCCTCCTCCAACACCGAACACCTCCCCAACACTCCCCCTCCCCCTCCTCTCTCCGCAACGCCGGCCAACAACCTAACATTACGCACAGCCCCATTCCATTCATCAGCACCCGCCCACGCTGCCACCACTGAGCAGCGTTAGACCGCTCAGCGGGGGGCCGTGGGTCACATATCTCTCATCTTACCGTGCTCACAGGATCCGCTTTGTAATTGTGCTGCATAATGTCGCACAATATCACCGCTTCGAGGAGATGGACGTCCAGGGCGGGGGCGAGGGAAGGGGAGGGGCGGAAACAGCGAGTGCAGGGGTGGGGCAAGGGCAGGGAAATTTGATGGAGTACCTCAAAGTTTGATGCAAAAACGTATGATCGCACCGGAGAGCCTGGTGCTTTCCAGCCTGGATTTTATAATTATGATAAGTTTTACTTCTCAAATTTCTGTTGCATCTGTTTACTAGATTTATAAACAGAAAACAAATTAATGGAGCGCTTTTTATGCGTATTTCTGAATATTTACCAAACATTTTTTAAAAAATTTTTTTCATTAAAAATTCTGACTCTATTGTTTTTAAGTTATCTCTCATTACCTGCCACCGTGTTACTAGACACCTGTTTAAAACATTTTTTTTCAGTTAGCTTACAGTGGCATGGGCGGAGGGTGACCACTCTTCTTCTTTAACAGTACAAACGAAAGAAAAAATAAAGCCCTTTCATAATTCACCTTCTCACTTTTTTTTGATGACATCAAACAGGAAAACGAAAAGAATTCATAAAATAAAAATCTAGGAAGTTACGAAGCGATCAAGCAATGCAGTATTTTAACACTGAAGTAACACTGATCAGCAACGGAGCTGTTTATGCACAGGTATGTTCATCAATTGTGGTTGATGGTTTGAGCAGTTGGATTTGAGCTGCCTAGTTAGACAGCATTTCAGTATCGTAAATTTCCGAGAGCACTTACGAAAACATTTACTTTCATGATTTTTTTACACAGAGGTCAATTTGTCTCAAAAGTTTGACTGAACAATTTGCTGTTAACTAATTTTTAATGTCCTTAGTCTAAATTCGATAATCTGCTAGTCAAATTTAAAGAGCATTAAGTGAGCAATCAATTAGAAAGCAAAACTTAGTAGTCGGCGAGGGTTTTGAGGAGATACTAACAAAAGCTTTAAAGAAAGGAATTGGAAAGTATTACCCGCGAAATTTTGTAACGACATTTTTTTCATGAAAACGGATTTTTTTTTTTAAATGCAAGTGTTTTTCGTTAATGAAATTGGTGCCTTGAAAGCTTTAGTCGTCCAATTTGTTGTTTCGCTGTTTCAACGAAAATAGCACTATTTTGTCGCGATTCAGAACAAAATAACACTGCTTTAGGTGGTATTGACTGTTCGTTCGACATGTTTACTGGATTTTTCGGCTTATCCGAACGACATACAAAGTTGCCTGCTCACCATGTTCACACCACTACCAATGTCACGGTGTGCAAATTTCATAAAAAGTTATATTTTTAAAATACATGAATACTGAGGTTTTGAAATAAAGAATCATCGGAAATTGCATGTTCGTAATAATGTATGCGGTAGGAGCCTACCGAACACTCTCCTCTAGCCTTTTTTATACCTTTTTGTATCTATGATGAAATGCAAAAGCGCAAATCGTCGAGAGCATGCTGCGTGTGTTTGTGTTTCTGTCCTCGCATTTTGATTTCTAGATTTATAAAAGCCACGAAACTAAAATTTTGGTAACTCATTCCATTATCATGGGCGAATTTCCAGACCCAAAATGAACATTCAGTTCAAAAAACATCTGTTGTACGGACATTTCAAAAATAAAGTGGCTGACAACGATTTCGAGAAATAGTCAAAAAACTGACCTTGGAAACCAGTCCAAGCAGAAAGCTTTAATTTCGCTGGGTTGTTTGCTATTAGTATGTTGATCTGCAAGCAAAAATGATTTTTCACGTGCGTTTACGCCTCGCCTGTAGACAAGTCAATTTTCATGCATTTTGCATTGTGTAACAGCAGGACAAAACGCATACTGTTACGTCTTTGCGTGTGTGCTTGTGTGTGCTTGTGTGTGTGTTTGTGTGTGTGTGTGTGTTTGTGTGTTTTTGTGCATTTTGTCTTGCACTTTCAACTCGGGAGCCACAAAAGCCAGGAAGCTGAAATTTTAGAAGGACTTTCTTTGCCCACTTGCGAATTCGCAAACTAGAAATCAGCCTTCACTTATTTCCCGGTACCACATACGACTCCGCAAAAGTTTTGGCGAGGAAAATCATTCTTTCGGGAACCACGGAAACAGGTAAGCTGAAATTTTGGTGGAATGTGCTACCCAGCAAATTTAAATTAAGCCCTACCTGCTCGGGTATCGCATGTGACCATGTGAAATTTTCGGCGGGGAACATTACTATCTCGGAAATCACGATTGCTAGGAGGCTAAAGTTTTACAATAATGCCCCTTGCTTACACACGATGCAGAAAATTCGAACTCAGCTTTCCAGTTTGCCTGGGTACCACGTATGGTCGCGTGAAAATTTCCGAGAGGAAAAATCTCGGGAGTGAGAAGAGCAAGGAAGGTGAAAATTTCAAAAAGACCTCTTCTGTTTACGCAGCGGCTTAAAAAACTCAAACTTAGCTCACAAGCGTGACGAAGTTTCGCGCAGAACCACGCGGAAGTGTTGGTGCGAAAGTTACTCGACAACCGGAGAACTAGGAGTTTGAAGTCTTGGAGTAATATTCGTCGCCCAGGATTTCAAATTCAGGTTTCGCGTGCATTTGCATTTCACGTACCGGCACATGAAATTTTTAACGGAAAATTTCATAGCTTAAGTACCAAACAGCACATCGACTATTTTTGCACAGACCAAATTGTAAATCATTAGTGATGCGCACTAGGCGGGCTTGTGTGATCATGTGCTTTGCAGTATTTTGTGCTGTAGTAAGATCGCTCGGAATTCCACTGGCTAGAATTTTGTATTTGTGACATACTGGTCCACGAACTTCAGGAAGTTAATTGTGCAAGTATGTAGTACTTGGATAAGGAGCATTCTGCGAAAATTTCAGCTTTCCAACTTTCCTGGTTCTTAAGTTGGCAACTTTCACGGTCCCATACTTGAGTACCACGAACACCTGGGGGATGATTTTGACATCTTTGAGTTCTAGGTGGACGGAGAACATTTTCTTAAGATTTCATCCGCCCGGTTTCTCTAGTCACCGAGTTATCGATTTTCCCCCAATAAATTTTCAGAGGCCCGTAAGTGAGAACTACGAGACCTGGGGCTGAACTGAAATCTTTAAGTTCTTCGTGGATGGGAAACATTCCATCAAAATTTCAGCTTTCCAGCTTTTATAGTTTCCGAGTTAGCGATTTTCCAGCCAAAAATTTTCACGGGACCGTATGTGTGAACGACGCGCACTTGAAGGCTGAGTTTGAAATCTTCAAATTGTCCGTGGGCTGGGAACATCCCCATAAAATTCCAGTCTCCCAGCTTTTCTGGTTCGCGAGTTAGCGATTTTCTCACTAAAACATCCCTGTGATCGTACGCGGAGTCCAGATGTGCTTGGAGGTTGGTGCCGCGGTCCTGGGGATGACACTTGGTTTGGAAGCCCGTCTGCAAAATTTTGGCGCCAGGGTTTGCATGGTTGCCGAGTTGAAACACCGGACAAACGCATACATACGCACACACATACACACACATTAACATATATACACACACCATGGGTCATAAACAATTTTTCATTGTTTATGCGTCCTTGCATACACGCATTTTTGCATTTGCATATGCGCCAAAACGCATAAGCAATGAAAATTCTTAGCAGGCAATCGTTCGCTGGGCGAAACTGCGCAAAACACATGATCGCACCGGCTATCTTGGGGCGCGTCGCTAGTTATTAGTTAACAAAATCGTCAACTCTCTTCTTTTACTCTAGCTAGGAAGTGAGAGAAACCTGCGGATTCACGAGCCGAAAGAATGGTTTGCCTTTCAAATGCCCTTCATTTACCTCACAGCACTCTATTTTGAAATAGACAATTATCAGTCGTAGCTGTTTATGACTGTTCAAATTATCATTACTTATTTTAAGATTCAAACTGAACAAGAATTTGGAAATCACACATCGAGAGTTCCTCCAATCTTTATCTAACCAAATTTTTAAAGCATTCTTCACGTTTAGAATGAAATTTTCCAAGTGGACGTCGCTGACACAGCGATCAGACATATTTGGTAGCTTGCTGAATGAACCCGGGCCGATCAGATTTGGCGAATTTGAAGTTGCTAATCTTTCCGCTGTACCACTCTTCATTCTTCCGTTCGGCAAGATCACTGCAAATGAAAGCGCGTCGGTTTTTTATTTTTTTTTCCTAGTTAGGTGTTATTATTTATTTCAATGGATAGGGTTTACTAGACTGTTAATGCGGCACGCTTAGTGCTAATAAGACACGGCTGGGTTTCAGCCTCATTCGCCTCCTGTGCTGGCATTATTACCTCCAAGAGTATACTTTCTCCTTTGATCTTGTAAGCTGAATTTCATCCAGAAATTGCGTTTGACACAAACCAAATGTATTTCCGTCTTGGATCGTTCAGCTGCCAGCTATTATCATCAGTTTGTCCACTTTCGCAGTCGTTGCAAGTCTATCGCCTCTATTGCTCCTGTTGCCAGTGTCAGTCTATGGCCTCTGTTGTTCCAGAACGAACGCATATGAAGACCTGAACGAATAGTTTGATAAGGAGTGAAGTTGCTCCAGAAGACCGGCATCAGTAATACCATTATAGAGTCATAAATGTACTCTCTAGTAAACTTCATCACTCGCTAGTATGGGAGTACAAACTTAAATGATTTTGATGTTGCTGGAATCTGATATATCAAGGAGTACGCCATTTCGTAGCAAGCGAGACTGACGAAGGACAGTCTAGGAAACCACTTTTTCCTAAAGATGAGCTCGACTTCGCTAACATTCTATAGTCTTTCTCCTGTGTCGGGTAAAATAATTTTGTCATCCTTCCAGCGTATTCAGTCAATCCTTTGCTCTGTTTCATACACACCGATGATACTGCATGGTGTTTTTTCGATTTCTTGGAGGAGGTCGATTGAGAATTCTTCCTTGACAGTGACTTACAGTTTTAGGTGCATATTAGGTGGCAATAAATTATTTTACGACATGATTTTTATTTGAGACCGTTAAAAAATACTCTTCCATTCACCTAGGTTTTTCAAACTGGTACACAACTTCGTCATATAATTTTTCTAGAAATTTGGAAATGGTTCACTTTTGCTACGTTTTTTACAGTGAGCGACCAGAAATGATGCGTTCGATAATACGCTTCGAAATCAGATTTCGGAGAGCCATTTATTATTACTTGTTAACAGTTGCTTTACCACTGTTTTGCCTGGCAACGTGAGTTTATCCTGCCATTCTTGTTTTTATAACATGATTCTAGTTCGATTTTCATGCCATAGAAGAGCTTGGCTTTTAAATCTGGATGATGCGAATGCATAAAACCTGGTGTTGCCTGTTGATACTGGCCTCATTAGACGAACTAGATGTCACTTCGGCAATGTCACTGACAGCGTTAGAGGGTACTAACTTTATTTTCGTGTTATTTACACTTTTTAGGCTCAGGGCAATGCACCTGGTTTCAGCGTTGCGAGGTCCAAAATCGAGTCGTTACAAATCACAAAGCTAACACTCTCGCACAGCTGGCTTTAGAGGTCGCAAGAATATAATTTTCTTAAACGCAACATTTAGTTTTTCCTGTATTTCGGAGATAACAAATATCGCTTTCAGAATAACATTCATGGCGGCTACAGTTACAGATGCATCGAGTTCTCTTTTATGGCTCCTGTTATGCACTGCGGCACAAATTTTGAATTATACGCAAATGTTGAGTAGAATACCACCCGATCAACAGAATACTCCTTTCTGTGGTGAGAAACAAACAAAATTCTAGTTTTAAATCTTAAAATTCAAAAATTTAACGCAAAAATTTCTTGTAAGTAGCACACAAAATTTGCACAGCCCACATCAGTGGCGTTCCAAACGTGACGCCATGCCCATTACCTTGATTTTAATAGCAGTGAGGGAATGCCAAAACCACCGCTGAGAAATCGAGAATTGGAAGAAAAATTTGATGGAAGCTTTTGATACATTAGGGCGAAAAAGTGCAAAAATTAGCCAAAAAGGATGTATTAAGAAGTACTTTTTGGCATGAGAGTGGCACCAGTTACCCACTGCGCCACACCCGTTACCTCGCTTTCAGTAGCGAACTTAAATTTAAATTGTTATGAACAGCTCAAGGAAATTCAATTCCAGCACGAATGGCGACAGTTGTATTTGCGGAAACGTTCATTTTGATTATGTACCGTGCGGCATTGAGTTATACATATGCACATTCTGCGAACGACAGAGCCTTTCTTGGCTGTGCTAGCGTGCAGCAAATCGAAACTGTCGTTCGCATCCTACTGTTCTTCCACGTTATTTTAAATGGAATTCTGTTATTTTCATGATCATTTTTGCATTTGCTACACAGATTATTTTTTTATCTACAACCGTTCACCTCGGTGACCTTCCGGCCAGTTCTTGTGGACTCACTATCAAAAAAAGGCCGTTTCATTTTTATTAAGGATATGAATGTCCATTTGAGCAAAGTTGGGTGTACTTTCCTCTCGGTATTTCCCTGTTATAAATTCATTAACTTTTGATTTGACGCCTTCGCTTGGAAAAGCAGTCCCGGGCTGAATTATTCGATCTCACAGATACATACACCCTAGCCTTTCAGTGATGCGTTTTTGAGACACGCATCAGTGCATAACTGAGAAATAACAATGATGCTGATTTCACTTACATGGATGCAGTTGGTGAAAAGCACTTTTTTTAAATTAGTTTATCGAATTTTGCGATGATTTATTGTTGAAAAAAAGGTATTTGTCATAACCTCTCCGCTATTTCTGTAGACTGCATCATACGTTGAGAGATGTTATACATTCCTTTGCCATACTCATTTGTTATGCGTTTTTGCTTATACGCAAATTGCAAAAACGTACATTGCGACGACTCTATCTGTGTGTATGCGTGTGTATGCTTGTGTATATATGTGTGTGTGTTCGTCTGGCCGGGTATTTCAACTCAGCAACCAAGCAAGCTCAGGTGGCAGAATTTTGCCCGTGGGCTCCCAGGCCAAGTACCATACCAGGACCGCGATACCAATTCTCAGACATGTTTGGGCCCCGCCTGCGAGCGCGTGAAAATTTTAGCGGGAAAATTGCTAACTTGGAAACGAGAAAATCTAGAAAGCTGAAATTTTGAGATTATGTTCCCCGTCCACATAGAACCCTAAGATTTCAAATTCGGATCTCAGTTGTGCGTGGCTTCCGCGTTCGGCCCCGTGAGGGTCCCTGGCGGGAAAATCGCTATCTTGGGAACCAGAACAGCTAGGAGGCTGAGACTTTAAGGGAATGTTCCCGCCCATGTGCAAATCCAGCCCCAGGCATGGTAAATTTATCAAATTCATGGTCTTCACGTACGGCCCGCTAAAATTTTTTGGCGGGGAAGTGAATAACTCGGGAACCAAGGGAGCTGCAAGGCCGAAATTTTAAAGGGATCTTCCCAGCCCACGCACAACTTAGAGATTCCAGACCCAGCCCCTAAGTATGCCCTAGGTCACGCGAGGCCCTGTGAAAGTCATGGCGGTAAAATTGCTCATTCGGGAACTAGAAAAGCTTGAAAGCTGAGATTTTAGGGGAATATTGCCCTTCCAAATACAATTTAAAGGTTTCAAATTCAGCCTCCAGGTACGCCTGGATCTCGCGTACGGGTATTAATTTTTTGGCGAGAAAATTACTCATTGTGCAGCTGGGTCATTTTCAAAACACGACTGCTAAACGGAAATTGTTTTCGTTTATGCAAAATTTACGATGATTCACGGTATTGAGCGTACAAGGTAGGTGTGAGAAACAACCACTCATGCAGTTAACTTAATTACTTCAAGTTTGATGGGAAACGCATGATCGCACCGGCTTGCCTGGTGCGTTCCAGCCTGGGTTTTACTAATCATGTTGCGCTAAAAAACTTATATTTTTCGGAGTTTTAGAACGAGCAGCCAAGTACAGGATTTGTCTGTGTTATATGTGTTTGTGTAGCGCTTTAGAAAAAAGACGCAGTTGTTCTCAGAACTATGTTTAGGATGTATCGGTGTCATCTAAATGTGATAAAAAATGTGGTAGAAACAGTTGGGGAACAAATTTAGCTAGAACAGGTACAGAAAATCGGCAAAAAACTAATAGAATTTGGCCTAGTAGCAAGAAACTGTAGCTTTAATTGAAGCGGACGAAAAAAAGTATGAAAATTGGGTCTCAGCATCGTTTAAACCGAAAAGTGTCAACATTCAATGTTTCTATATTGCTATTACTTTCTTAGGAGCTGAACTAATCATTAGTATGGATGTATGTGCTTTAAGAAATCGGTTTTAAGTAATCATTTATTTTTCGTTCCATAAACGATATTGTACATAAAACGATCCAAAAAAATTACATAACGGGTGCACAGTAGTGATGAGCAAAATGCGACAAGTGGGTTTGCCTCAAAAAACGAGTACTCTCGTGCGCCTCTCATTTAAATGATCAGCCAGACTGAAGCTAACACATACTCCTCCTATATGGTTTATTCTTTGCGTTTAATCCAAAGAACATGTGTTTTTAGAACACACAGAGTAAGCTAAATTTGTAACTAAGGTCTCATAAATTAAGGCCGTAAAAGTAAAAAAAAAAAGCACATAAACATCACAAAGGAAAGTGGATGAGCTGAAGGAATATTCAGGCGGCGGATGGGTTTTTACAGTATCCGTCATTTCTCGTCGGAAGAATGAAGGCACAGTGCTGAACGCCAGGACCACCACTTGATTGACCAACAGGTGATGCAGCTTCGGTTGCAGCAACGTTAGAACAGTTGCTCACTATGCCATTGAAGAGGGTTGAGCGACAATAAAACAGCAGCCTAAAAAAACACATGTTACTAACGTTTCTTGATTGAAATGGTGACAGACAAAAACATTTTTCATCATACAGTTTCAAAAAGTTGCTAGATTTATCAGAACCGACATTTCCTAGAACTATTCCTTCCTGCTGTCTCTGTCCCCTATCCCAAACGCCCCTTTTGCATCATCCCAAATAAGAAAATTCTCTGGCTAGAAAAGCGAGTTCATATATGGTAAAAAAGCAACTAACATTCCTTTAGAAGCGTTCCAATTTAGCGTCGGAACGGCGCTCCAAGCCGGGCAATGCGGACAAATTTGAATTCACTTTACGGAGCGGTATACACAATAATCCGCTCAGTGTTAGCAGTGACCCCATTAGATAAAATGATAGATTGAAGTTTCCACTCAAGTCCTTCAGCAGTGCTACAAAAACAACAATTATTGACTTCATGGATGAATTCCGAATCTGTTTTTCTTTGGCCAAAGTGCCTTGGCTAGTGCTCTTTCTCCCCCTATCGATGTCGCTACTCGTTTTCTAGCCATCTTTAGTGCCTAACAATTTCTAAAAATTTTGCTTTCTATTGCAGTTTAGAGCGCTGCTGTTGATTTTGGACTCTTTGATCAGAATGTACTGCCCCTCCGCTCATTTCACATTACTGTCTTGATCTGCGCTCAGCGTAAGATGGCCAAGCTATAAATGCATATTCGTTTGTGTGTGTCAGGATAATTTGATTCAAAAATTACAAAAGCTAAGGGGTTGAAATTTTTCAAACACAGTCCTCAACCACGCACGAGATCCAGGACCTGAAATCAGCTTCTAAGACAGATCCAAGTTTGGGCTCTTCTGGATTCGAAAGTCAAAGAAAAACTAAGCCTAAATTCTGGGCTTCTACTTAGCCCTGGCTTAGTGAAAGAGACCTGATGACAGATTTTCGTCTGTTTGTTTTCTGACCTATAGACTCATGGCAAATGTGGGCCGATTTCTAACTCAAGAGTCAAGAAAGGTAGAAAATGGAAATACTGGCAGGATGCCTCTCGAATAATTCAGGTCAAAAGAATAAAAGAATAAAAATCAAATCACAAAAAAAAATTTGCTGGATTGTGGCCCGTAATCTCAAGGATGATTTGGCAGTAATAATGCAGTTTCAGAACCTAGTAGAAAGCGTACCGGCTGCCGGTACGAGGATGCGTTTTTTGCGCAGTTCCCCCCG